>VWYH01006888.1:0-120000 GCA_013399365.1 Pampusana beccarii
TTGGTCCCAGCTAGCACAGGTTCCTGCTTAGCAGACTTAATTTCATTCTACAACAAGGTGACCCGCCTAGTTGACCAAGGGAAGCCTGTCAGTGTGATCTCTTTTGATTTCAGTAAATTCTTTGATTCTGTCTCTCACAGTATTCTCCTGGACAAGATGTCCAGCACACAGCTGGGTAAACACACACTGCAGTGGGAGAGCAATTGGCTGATGGGCCGGGCTCAAAGTGTTCTAGTAAATGGGGTTATGTCGGGCTGGCAACCAGTCACTAGCGGGGTTCCACAGGGATCCATCTGAAGGCCGGCACTCTTCAGTGTCTTTATAAATGACTTAGCCTGAGGACTTCAGGGGTTACTTCTAAGTTTGCCAACAACACAAAATTGGGAGAAGCTGTTGACATGCTCAAGGGCAGAGAGGCCCTGCAGAAGGATCTGAACAAGTTGGAGAACTGGGCAATCACCAACCACATGAAGTTCAACATGGGCAACTGCTGAATTGTACATCTGGGACACAGCAACCCTGGCTGTACATAGAGACTGGGGGACGAGATGCTGGAAAACAGCTCCACAGAGAAGGATCTGGGGGTTCTGGTGGATGACAAGTTGGATGTTAGCCAACAGTGACCCTGGCAGCCAAGAGGGCCACTCGTGTCCTGGGTGCATCAGGCACAGCATTGCCAGCTGGACAGGGATGTGATTGTCCTGCTCTGCTTTGCACTGGTGCGGCCTCACCTGGAGCACTGTGTGCAGTTCTGGGNCCTCTTCTCTTTGGCCACTGATGACGGAACCCGAGGGAATGTCAGGAAGATGTGCCAGGGGAGGTTTAGGTTGGACATCAGGAAAAGGTTCTTCACTCAGAGGGTGCTGGAGCACTGGAACAGGCTCCTCAGGGAGGTGTCATTGCCCCAAGCCTGACGGTGTTCAGGAAGAGAAGGGACAAGCCCTCAGACACATGGTGTGAACTGTGGGGTTGTCATATGCAGGGACAGGAGTTGGACTCGATGATCATTGTGGGTCACTTCTGTGATTCTAATAATCTGAAGTCAATGAAAATGTTCATAGTATTAAGAGTATGTACACTGTCCTCCAAAGAGGATTGCTGAGGCTTCCAAGCAAAGGTATTGGGTGGTCTGCTGTTGCTTTGGAATACTTAAGTGTTCTGTTTTAGATCAGAAAGGTGTTAAGGTGTTTTTATAAAACTGTATAAACCATCATTAAACATTGTTCATTGAAGTAAATTTTAAGTAATCCCCCATATGACATATTGGCTGTAGTTCCAGGCTGACATTTCAACAAGGTGTTTTACGTCAGCCTAGCAATTACCTGTGACAGTTTCTCCATTTGCACCAAAGAAGAAACATTTCTTGCAGCCAGTCAACAGTATTAGCATGGTTTAGTTTAATGGAAGAGGGAAAAAAAATATCCAAGTAATGAAAATGATGCTAATACTGGATGCTGTTAGAGGATATAAGCCAGACATAATTATATATGAAATGAGAAAGTAAGTTTGGGATCACTGAAAGCATTAAATATCTCAACTCTGATCTCACTGAAGTGAATTACCACTGTTAATTATAGTAGGGAACAGTTAAGCCAATATTTAATACTGTAATTCAGGTAAATTAAAAGGGATCAGTAAGTTTGCAGTTATGTAGATAAAAACAGCCCCACCTGGAGCAGTTTTGAAGACTTCGTTCTCAAGTGCTTCTTTCAATATATGAAAGTCCTTAGGAGTAAATTCCAGACACATTCAGTGTTGCATTGAACATGTCACTTGTTGAAATCCTTTAAAATTGGAAGATAAACATTCCTTGTGTAAGATGAGAGCATCAGAGCTCCACACCACTTTGGTTTTGAGGGAGTTCATGGCTATAGATTCAGCTCTAGTGTTGGCTGAAGAGGCCTCCCATCACCACGCTGTCAACTGGTTATCTTCCCCCATCTTCAGCAGAGCCCGGTGGTGACTTAAATCTGGCCACTGGGCTTTGGTGGTGGTTTTGGTTTGTTTGGTTTTGGTTTTGTTTGTGGTTTGTTGTTGTTGTTTGGCTGGGGTTTTTTGTTTGTTTGGGGTTTTTTGTTTGTTTTTTCCTATTATTATTTATTTCAGGCAAGACAGGCTGATTTACAGACACGATTTATATAAACTGTCAGTTGATTTAGACTGAGTTAGGACTGATCCCCAACACGTGGGATCATCTGCTCGTGTCCTTGGCATACCTGGAGGGTAGAAACTCCTGGTGGGATGGGCTGTGATGAGTGACTTGGCTGGCAGGTGAGGGTGGCCAGGGAGGCAGTAGTCACGCTGTTGCTGCATATAGAGCTAGGAGATGTGTTTTTAGCATTAGTAGTGCTTAAACTTTTCACGGCTATGTGTTTGAACTCCAGTTTTGCAGTTGAACTAACACAGACTTAAGAAGGAAAAGCACTGGGTTTGGGCTCTACAGAGATATTACCTATCAGTAAAAAGTTCACTGTGAGAACTACATGGAAGTTCATGCAATTCCTTGAATTGATTTTGGTTACTGAAACCAAGCTGGTAAGAACAATTTACTTCTTTGGTTTTCATCAATTTATTATTTAATAATTACAGGAAATAATCTCCTAAATAATTAGTGTTTATAACTTGAGTAAATAAAAAATAAAGCTAATACAAATTTAGCTAATTATTGTAATCAATTAAAGCAAAATGAGATTTTAATGCAAAACTCCTGTCCTAACTGAAGGTGCTACTAAACTAAAATAAATATCTAATGAAAGGCGTTATCTAGATTTCTTGAGTATGAGACTGTAATATTGCCTGGGGACAATATCTAGCTTACACAATTGACTGAACAAAATACATAATGGCTGTTTTATTTCAATATTTACCATATTTTTGCACTGGAGTTTCATATAATCTGTAATCTGAAGCAGCAGGGGAGAAAGCAGTCTGTAAAACTGATTCTCATTCAGCCTAGAACAAGCACTATCACGACAAAGAATGAATTTATGAAAAGGTAATGTCTAGGCATTTCAATTAGAAAACACTCACGAAAGGAATTTTCTTGTTTCATGGATTTGTGCATTTGCTTTAATGATATGTTTCTCACTCTGTTTAAACTGATTAGAGATTTCATATAAAAGGTGAACTATAAACTCTTGCTGCTCTTTCACAAAGGCATTATTTGTTGGTTTTTCTATACTGGTGTTTCAGGGTTGAGTTTTTGATCTTGGACCACACACCTCTGAAAATATTTCCTATTTTTAGGAACAAATAAACCCACACAATCTAACACTTCAATTATCTTTAACCCTTATGTTCTGTTTGGTTTTGGGGGGTTGTTTGTTTGTTTGTTTGTTTTAAACCCAGTGTCATGTTTAATATAATACCTACTGCCATACAAGGATCTTGTGATAGTTTACATTCAGTATTAAGTACCCTGCTTTTAGTTAAACCTAGTCTTAAGTATTTCAAACATTATGCTTTATGTGTTCTGTCTGAGGCAGATATTATTTCCCATTATTTGGCAGGTGACAGTGGAGAATTACAGCACTTTCTAAAGGTACATTTTCCATTGAAAAACCACCAATGTGATTGGTAGTTTAAAGGGGCAAAGATTTAAACCAAAATCTTAGTGTGTGGGAATGCTTACAGGCTATTGTTAATCTTCTAGTAGAGCTAGCTAATCTTTCAACGTGAGTTATCTATACCTTCATTGTATTTAATTTTCTACCCTTCAATGTATTGAAAAGCCAGGAGAGATTCTTTTTGTGTTGCTTCTTAACTAAGTCTCAAGTTATTCTACATCTTTCTAATATGTAGATATGTAAACCTCAGTGGAAGCACGTGTACCACATCTCCCTGCTGTATCCTATGTACCTATTCCTACTGTATTTTCATACAATAAAGCCCTGATATATGTAATCCAAAAATAATTTTCCCTCCTATTACTTTTTTTCTTCCCTAACTCACTTTTCTTCCCCCAGTAACAATTTGTATTCGATTCTTCCTTGTCTGTGATTTTTTTTCTTTTTTTTTTAATTTCCAAATTTTATGAAGGCTTTTTATCAAGTAGTGATACTTCTAAACAAGATAGTTTATCTGAGTATACCTGAAAAAACAGCACATAGTTTGTCTTTGGTGTTTACCAGCGAAGTGTTAGTGTCATCCCTGGATCTCAGAAGTGCTGTTTTCTGAGTATATCATTCCCATCAAATATCTACTTGGACTGCTTGCCCCCAGGTACTGTAGTTTTCATTTCTTCCAGATAGAAGAATTAATTGTGCTCTCACGTTAACATGAAGCAAAGGCAACCTCATTAAACTAGTGGAACATTATAAGAGAGGAGAGAGTCATGTCTTGCATATTAAATGAAAAATAGTTGATAGAAGTATAGCAAAGGTTGCAATGACAATTAGGTTTATCTGTGTTGTCAAAAATTAGGATTATCTACACCGTTTGTTCAATCATCTTGTTCTCATAAATTATGATGTGGTCTTTAATTATGGATTCTTTTTATATAATTATGTATTCTTTTATCCTCACCTTGGTTTAGGAATGAAGCACAGTAGCATAGTGAAAGAAGTCTGTTAACTTCTGGCTCATCTGGAAATTTGAAAAGTATAGAGTAAATGAGGTGAAGTCTTGCAGAAAGGGAGGACGTGGGTTTTTGATTAAGACAGATTGCTGTTCTGGAAAGTTGGACTCTTGCTTCTCACACAATGATTCTAGCAAAGTCACTTGAGTATTTTCATAGGTGATCGCTAATTATCTGTTTCTTGGAGGATTTACTCTGAAACCTCTGGTTCAGATTTTCCAAAGAACTTATGTTCTCAGACGTTGCTGAAGACAGAGGTTTGCTTGCATCATCCACTCTATTCCACTAAAGAGTTGTCTTGTTTAAAAAAATAAGGAAAAAAAAAATTAAAACCAATGTAATTCACTTATGTTGGGGGCAAAAGCTTGCATTCACTTAGTCCATTTCTCTCGCTTCTGGTGGCAGCTTCAAATTTCTTGCTCCAGAAGTTGTCATTTGGGGACTCCGCTTCACCCATTCACAGTGCTTGTGTCCTTCCCAGTCTTCAAATTGGGCCCAGACACATCTCTGAGTCAAAGTGCTTTCCCACTCTTGCCTTTAGTTATCCCCTCACTCCCAGTCTCCTTCCCCAGAGCTCTCACCAAATTCACTGTTGCAGTGGTTTGCATCCTGTTCAGTTATATTTTTTTCTCACCTGATATCCATTTCCTCAGTTTCCCCTCAAATCTGCTACTCTCCCCATTTCCTCCCACCCCAATCCTGAAGATTTTCCTTCCTTTCCCAGCTAGTCTCAATTAATACCACGTCCTTCTTCCCCATATTGCATAATACATGTTCTGCCTGTGAGTGCTCTCCCTATCATGCTAAAGTAGCAAAATGATGGGATTATTGAGAGCACAGGGGAGAGATTTTTCTGATTTTGGTAATAATAGGCAACCCAACCCAAGGATATACGGTGCCTGGAAGCAGCTATTATAGTAAAAGGTTGACTTTTCCCTAAAGCTTCACACCAGATCATGTTCAGGATTGTTCTGTGGGGTATGCACATTTTTAGGCTTGGCCAAAATTGGGCAGATTTTCATAAATGGTTATAGACATATGCTCTATTCTTGCTCCTTTCCCCTCTAATTTCAGAAACCCTACTGTATAGCATGAAGTGCTAAAAGTTTCCAAATAAAAGGTTGTGAGAGTATTTCTCTGAACTGGCTGAATAGTTTTGGCTGAAGTTTTCCAAAATAAATTCAGCCTGAGGCAGACAGCTGGTATGGCAAATTTCAGCTAAAAGAGTTGCAATTTGGCTAAGTTTTGAGAAACTCACAAGTGCTTTGTGAGAGAATTAACCCTGGGTAATGTTTCACGTTTCACCAAATATTGTCTTCTGGGCGTGTGCTTTGTCACTTTGCTTTGACCTTCCCATTTGGTTTAAAATTTTTTGTCTCTGGTAACTAGCTAAGCTTCAGTACAGCAGAAGAGCTATTTTTATTTGAGGTTTGTAGAGTCAAAGAGTTTTTAAAATAATTTATTGCTTCCCCAGACTAGTTGAAGTAGCCTTCTATATAGGTATAATCTGTCAGGGGCATCTGTATTGGAAATGTCTCGGTTCTTTTCTCCTTGTTTATAGCTTTCATCAGGGGTTTGTGCTGGAGTAGCACTGTCACGGAGTCAGCTGTCTTAGAGAGTTTTAACCTACCACCGTCCGCAGCACCGTGCCGTGAATCTGCTTCCCTAGTGTGCAGTCTGTGTGGTAATAAAAGAAGCCAAGTACACTCCTCCTGCACAGTTCTCCTTAAGTATTTGTGTGAGCCAGGCTTATTCACACTCTTGTTTTTTGAGCTCTGTCATTATTAAACTTCTCTTTCTTCTTTCTTACTCCCCTAACTTTTCACTGGGTTCAACCCAGGCTTACTTTCGTTACTGCAGCCCTTTTGGGGCTGATTGATGGTTCTTGATGCCTGGTGTGTGGCTGTGACCTACCCAATCTACTCAACACTATTTAAAAGCCAGTATCTTCTGTCTTGCAAAGTTCTCTTTGCTAGATAGATGTTCCAACCATCTTTATTGTCTCAAAGTGCAAACCTTCAAGTACTTTATCTACCTGGCCTTCAAATACAAGAATTAGTACTGCACGTTAGGGCTACCAAGAGTTTGTAAACACTGAACCTTCTAAACCCAAAAGCTCTGCTGAAGGCAAGAAAGCACTTGACAAAGACAGATGTGATCATATGGGGCATATTTTTGCTCCAGTGGTCTTGAAGCACTCGAACCAAAAAAGCAGGGGGGGGGGGGGAAAAGTCAGTTCAGCCCAGAAGATCATTAAGGCATAGAAAGCCTGTGCCCATCTATTTCATATTAGCTACTGTTACCATCTGGATGGGTGAGTTGGACAGAGGAGTGATACCTCAAGACAATCTCTCCATTGAATGTAAATTCTTGTTTCACACACCTGTTAAATAGCAGTCTGCGAAAAACTGAGCACTGTCAAATTAACTGATTAAAATCATGAATACCATTAAGTGAGGAGGATTTTATTTTTTTTATCCCCCCTCTGTGTCCTTTTCAGTACAAGAACGAGAGGACATCAAGTTATATCAGCAGATGAGAAGTTCCAAACAAAAGACTATTGTTCTCAAAGCTGTATTTAAACTGTGTAGCTCCCAACTGCAGCAGGTTGTAGACATTTAAAGCAAACATGGTTTCTAAACATGACTGAGCAAATTCATGGGAGAAAAGTCCATTGAAGATGGATAAATTGTTGGAGATTTCTGTAGTACTGGGTGAAATACCACTACATGCTTGTCCTCTTACACTCTTCTCTAGGCACTTGCTTGCTGGCATTGGTCTATACTGGTTCCTTTTTAGGAAAAGGACAGTGTCAGTCCCTAGCAAGACCAAGGAACTTTTGTTTGGAAAAGGAAGAAGGGCTAAGGGAAACAAAAGCTTAGATAAACCAAGTGACTACAGGGGGTAGCAAATGAGATAAAAGGGATGGTACATTCAAAGTATCAAAGATGGAAAACCAAGCAAGTGGAGGAGATGCTGTGCAGAGCACCCTCCAAAGCACTAAAAAGTACTTGAAAATATCTAAGGACCTGGTGGTTACTTCCCAGGGGCTCCTGTCAGGGGCAGGTTGTTGAACTAAAGGGACTTGTGGTTTTACTCGGTGCTGCCATTCGTACATTTTTCAGTGGTTTAAGTTCTTCAACATTTGGCTGTTGGCAAAATTTGTTTAGAATGTGAAGCCAACTGAGAGTAGAAAAATTGTGATTTGAGAATTAACATTGCGTTTCTGTAACCCCAAAAAGCAAACTTGTGAAGGAGGAGTATGTTTAAGAAAGGGAGAGGGGGAGGAAAAAAAGCTAACAGTTTTCTCATCACAGTACACTGAGAAAATGTTTAGACTGATATATAACCTTAGTAGTGTTATGTTCTGTAAAACTGGCAAGAGCTTAGTTCTTAGTCTGAATGCTATGCTTGTTGTGAAATTTAAATAATAAACAATTTATATGTGTATATATTTTAGCTTAAAATCACATTTTGTCGGATTTGGCTGTTAATAAAAGCTTATGGTGGAATCAGCACTCTGTCCATCCAGAGAAAATATGAACAGGACCACACAAAATGCCTCCACTGTGTCATTTCTTTTACTGCTGTTCCATTAAAATAAACTCCTTGCCACAGAACTTACTTGTCATTTCCCACTTCTCAAAAATATCGCAAGTAATGTAGTTTCTAAAGCTTTTCCACTTCTAGCTTTGGTATCTGCTTCACTGTATTTGGAGATGTTCCCTTTGTATTCCTCCCTAATGTTCCTTTTCGACTATATACATTACTGGATCTTAAATAGACTTTATTGAATGCGGTTTTTGGCCAGCACTGCTTACAACTAAAGACCTAGGCTAGTCAGATAGTGTCATATTCATCTTGGGTTGTTGTCACTGATTCCGGAAAGATGGTGCTTTTGATCTTAATGTAGGTATTCTTCTGTCCATGTCTACTTTAGCATTTACTGAGATAAATTCTTCTTGAATTTTATCTTTGTGTGGTTACAGTATGCTTTTTCATTTTCTCCTCGATTTTATAGCTTCCTGAGCTCCACTGAAGTAAAAAGAGACTACATGGGCATTTGTTGGACTGGATTATTAGCTTGTCTTGCTTGAACGTTTGTTCTATCTTCTGTAAAGTGGCCCGGTGTCATTATCACGTCTGCTAGGCTTTTTTAAATATTAAAAACCGTGGGCATATTCTTATTCAACGTCCTTGATTCAAAACTAGTTTTTGTTTCATGTGACAATGGGATTTCCCACCCTTTTTTACAAAGAATGGGAATAATGTGTTTTCAGTACTCCTGAGGATTTCCTAAGCTATTTTTCTGAAGGCAAGAGCCTAACTAGAATTTGTTTAGAAAGCAGGGGAGCTGGTTTAGTAGAGCAATATTTTATGATTTCTGCTTCCTATGCACAAATGAAAATTCACAAAATGTCTTTGAATGTCTTCTTAAAACCCAAAAATGTAGGTGGTGATGCCTTCAAATCACTAATGTGCAGCAAATAGTGAACTGGGACTCTGGAATTTTAGATGGTTGTTGTCATATTAATTTATTATTCAGTTCCACCAACTTTGGTATTTCCTTTGGCAGTATATCACCTTCAGAGTAGGTAGATGGAATTATTAAGACATTCTCTGTAAGACCCAAGTGTAGTGTCATGATTCAGAGATGGTCTCCCCAGTTATAAGGATACATGAGATTGGTGTCCTAACAGGGTTATAATTCTATTCTGGTAACAATACATAGTAAAATATCAGTTGTGCTGTTAACATCCTTAACAAAAGTTTTTTGGTTTAAGCATGATTCAGGATGCTTTTTAGTATGCAAATCCACTGGCTTCACCTCTTAAAATCCTGGGACCAGACAGCAGCGCTCACTCGCTCCTACATTTGATGGATACTTACAACATTTTATTACATTTTTCTATGCAGTTAGTTTCCAACACCTTCCCTTAGTTTACAAGGGCATGAATGATCTGCATTTTCGTGCGTGGCGGTAGTGTTCGCAAGCTGGGAGGCAGGTAGTACCAACTCACAGGGCTGAGCTTGAAGGCATCACTTCTGCTGTGCTCTTACCCTCCGCCGTGCCAGCAGCTGAGAGAGCTGCGAGTTTTCCTCACACTCACATCTTTCTGGCTCATTGTCAGTCAAGCCATGCCAGCTGCACCAGCCAGCAAAAGCATATAGGAAAAATAAATTTGTCATAGGAAAAGTACAGAAAAGTGATTACTTTCATGCGAGACTACAGTAAAGGCACTGTTAGGCTACACTTTGCTAATGCTGAAAAAATAGCTTTTAAAATTAGAGGTTTTTATCAATGATAGTGTGCTTGAGGACACTTCCACTCAAAGGGTTAGGACCAAAACTTTTTTTTTTTTTTTAACTGCTGTAGTGGAAACATTTTTAGTAACTCTGTGAGTGGATGAGACAACATGGTATCATTGTGCTGTATCAGTCTCAGAATTCCGTGTGAATAATAGTAAAGGGGGGTGCTGGCTGATATGCAAGAAGACACAAGAGATATGTGTAACAAAAATTGTTTGATGATGAACAACTGCGCTATCTACAGCGGTTTATTCATTAAGTCTCCAAACATAGCAATTTTCAGGTTATTTGTATTGTGACATAAAATAATAGTAAAATAATTGTTGAAGTGCATTTGTGACCGTTAGAGAAAATCAGCAGACTTTTTGTTTTCTGAATCTTCCCTAAATGCACACTTGCCATTTCCTCTTAATCTAAATAATGGCACTTTGCTTTTTTTTTGCTGTTTGTACTTGTTTAGCAGAATCGTTCTCATGGAAGCCAGTAGTACAACCAGAATTAACATTAAAGAACATACATGATACTTGTCAGAACTGTCTTAAATAACTGTTGCAAGTGCATCAACTATTTAACTTAAAGACGATCTCATTAATCTGTATTTAATACTCTGTATTGACATATCACAGACCTGATTTCTAGCCTTCACTTCAAGACTTACTCCATGTGGCAGAGATGGCTATCGAGGAGAAAGTTATTTTTATTGCTCTGGAAATAAGGTGTACAGGTCATAGAATGGTGTCAGATTTTCTGAAGTCAAAATGTTCAGAGAGTATAAAATGTGCAGAACATTACAGGTGTTTAGCTTTGACGTTTATAGACAACCTTGTCAAAACTTGCAGAAACCAATCTGTACCAAAGACAATATTTTCCATTCTCCTGGGGAGGCTTACAAGGCCAAGAACATTTAGCAGTAGAGTTTCCATGGGAAAAATATTCCCTACATGGCAGAAAGATAACAAAGTCTGCCTTCTCTTATACCTGCTATCTCCCTGGTCCTGATGTAAGGTGAGGACGGGACTGTGATGAGAAACTCTAAGACAAGGGATTGGTGCTGGTAAATTGCACCACATTGACTCCTGTCCTTACATGAAATGCCTTGCCAGTTTTAATCTAATGATAGAAAAAGAGTAACTCATCTGTTGTTCCATTAGTTCAATGTGTATAATACATGTGAAGCTATGTATCACTTATAGAAAGTTACATATGGCAAAGAGGAAGCCAAGAGAAAAATAATTTGTGCAATACAAAAATAATTAATATAAAAGTTATGTGAAAAATGATATTAACATATTTAATGTAAGATACTCTGGAGGCCAGGCTACTGCCAGTGTAGTTTACGACAGTCTTTCTTGAGGAAAGGAGACAGTGTTCTTTTGGCTTCAGAATGTAGATAAAACCAGGGTTTCTATTAATGGCAGTTGGTCAGTTGATCAGAGAATGTTGTCTCAGTGTGCTTATTGTGCATGAGAGGTGAACCTAAGAATGCCAGAAAAATGCTGTGTTTCGCTAGGATTCTGGTGGCCCTTCAGATAGTTTAGTTAAAGCCATCTCTTCTGTGACAATTTAAAACTTGGCAGAAATGCTATATAAAGTATAATAACAGTGGATGAATTTCCCCATCTTTTGGAACGTACTTTAGGTAAGCAAAATTCCAAGAGATACATGTTCCAGAAAACCTGCAACGATTTTTCACTGGGTTTATGTGAGCCCTGAGAAGCCTCAGGAACTTAAGTTATTCCCGTATAGATGCGGAAGCTCTGGCCTAGATCACTAAGTCAATTTATAGGCTTAAATGTTATCTAAGAGCCACCCTCTGTTTCCTAATACACCTTTTTTTCACCTCTGGAACTCCCATTCTGTTACCTGTCTGTATCTAAAAATGATAGGACTTGTATTTTCGCTGGTTCATTTCCTCTGAATATCTATAGACTCTCCCACATCTGATTTTAATTAGCAATTATTATGAGTCACAGGTGTGTGTTTATGAAAAGGAGCAGAGGAAAATACTGTAGCCTAGTTGTTTGGGCATGTCTCTAGGAATGGGGAAAAATTGTATTCTCTTCCCTGTGCTGGCCCAATGCATGTTTCCTTCAAATAGGTCAGTTTAATGCAAAAAACGAAGAAACTATTTCCCTCCCTTTGCTTTCCTCATACTTGTGTCCTCTTTGACCTCCCACACAAGTCTCACGGTTGGAGAGGTGTGAGGTGGAATGAGAGGCGTGTATTTGAGTTGCTCTGCATTAGAAAGGTCAGTGAGCTCTGGCCTCACATTCGGCCCTTTGAAGGCAATGGCGAGGCTGATGTGGCCCCCGGCGAAAATGAGTTTGACACCCCTGACGTAAACAGTTCCATCGGAGGCTTTACTAAAGATGCCACGTTACTTTACTCAGTATATGAAGAACGTAATGAACTTGCACTGAAAGATTTCAAAAGTGACCTTTCCAACAGAAAGTGGAAATCAATGACTAATTACTTTAACTTCATTTTAATGAAATAAAAAATGCCAGTTTACCCACAGATAAGAAAACACTGTGATTGTTGTCTACTAGGAATGTTAGCAGTTCTTTGAGGTAACTTGAACATCCACTACTATAGAATTAAGATGTAACAGTAGTGTTGTGTATCAGCTACGCGAATCTTTAAAGCCTGATCTGTCTCACAGTGAAGCTAGCAGAAGATTTCTCAGCTGACATCAGGTTTTAAATTAAGTTGCTGTGAGTTAAAAGTTTTGAACTATACTTCTAGAAATTATTTTGTATTTCTTTAACTCAGATTTCTCTCCTTTACAGGACTATAATACATTCATGATCTCCAGTGAATTGAGGGGGAGTTTTTACATTGTATTATCTGTTGACCTTGATTTTATATATATGATAATGAACTGTAAATCTGCTATTTCCAGTCAGGAAATAGATCACTATAAGTTGTTCTGTAGAACTATAAGTCGTACAGGATTTGCAAATTGTTTTCGATGGTCCTTTAGAAAGGGAATGAGGATGACATGAATAGCCCAGAAGCTCTAAGTCACACATGACTAGACGTGGGAGATTGTGTTTGAGAAGTATCAGTTATGCTTGCCTGTTTATTTCTTTTTTTTTTTTTTTTTTTTTTAAATAAACATAGGCCATGACTTTTCAGGTAGGGTTCTGGGCTCTATATATAGGTGCATGTATATATGTCTATATGACTTGCTTTGTTTTGTACATTAGAACACTAACAATAGTGTATTTAAAATATTTAGTATAGAAAAATGACATGGATCCTAGAAAGTATCTAATTCATCACTGGCATTACAAATCTTTTAGTGTCAACAAAGGTGATTTAAAGCTATTGTTTTGCATATGTAGTGTTTGTCTTGCAGAGAAGCTTAATTTGGAACTACTGGGCTGCTCTTAGCAGCCATACCAAGAGGTGGTTAGGAAGGAAGGTGTGATGGCAACAGTACCCCTACGCTTTTGTGATCCCGAAGCAGCATGTTGGTTCCTCAAATGCCTTTATAAATTGGCGAGGCTATGGCTAGTCCAGAACTATTGTAAATTCTTGTGTGAACCATACTGGCAATCATCTCCCTAAAGGATTGAGCAGATAGAACATTTCCTACAGAGTCAGGCTACCTTAGCTCCCAAAATTCTAATACCAGAAGCTTATTTTATGGGGTCTTACACTGTAATTTTGAAGTGTACATTGGTCTTTCAAAACCACTGGAGGAGAATCTGAGCTTTACGAATCACAGGCATTGAAAAATCTGCAGTCAGAACTACCAAACATCGATGTTGTGAATGCCCCTCATACTCAAACACTATTGCACCCAGGTGTCAGATAATATGAAACTATATGGTCTAATGGAGAGCTGTTCAGTGAAGCACAGAGGTGACGTGGCTTTAGGAAGACTAAACCATTGGGGATATAAGAGGAAGAGTCTCAAAGAAGAGCTAACCTGGTTTTATCACATAAGATGATAAAGCTGGAACTCCTCTTTCAAGGTATCTCTCAAAATATCATTAAGAAGTTCGGAAGTCCTCCAATCCATGATCACAAAATGATTTTACAGTAGATTGGTAAACCAGAGGTGCTGTGTAAGTTTATTGTATTATTTCATATATTATTCAAATTGATCTGGTAGCTGTGAGAGACATACTTGAGTTATTTAGAGTTTGGATGTTGTGAGCAGCTTGTTTAATCATGGTGCTTTTTTATCTCATGATAGCTCTAAAAATGCTTCCAAACTTGAGAAGAGATTGTTGGGAGGAACTTCTTGTTCTTCAGGAACAAGGTAGCAGCTTAGACATCACCATTACATGTAGAATTTTTCAGGCACTCATCCCCTTCTCTTTAGCCTGTGCTAGCATACTCTTACTAATGAGATGTTGCTAGAAGAGGAGAAATAAGCATATAATGCCACTTACAGAGTGGTTTTACTGCTTACAGAGTTTGGCTGCTGGTTCTGTTGGCCTGCATCTTTATGGGTGAAAATGTGATTTTTGAGTTAGAAGATAAAAGCTGGAGAGAAAAAAGAAGTAGTGAATTAGCAACAAAGTGCATGGAAGTTTTCAGTATTCCGTGATAACATCTGTTCACATAAACCACCACGCAACAAAGCATTTCAGAGTTTTACAAAGCTTCTGCTCAGCTTCCAGCTGGCAAAAATAACCATATTTTCAATAGTAGGAAAGGTGGTGGTTATGCTGTTTTGCATTGCAGAGTGTTCCATATCCCATGTTGTGTCATGTCTCAGAGTAGGTCAGTATGAAATCAAGAATGAAAGAAATGAAACTTTGAAGATATTTGTTTTTTCCAGCTCAGTAACTTAATATTTCATCAAGGGCCTTTTGGGAGCTGATCTCAATATGCTGCAGTGAAGAAAGCAGCCAGGGAGGAACTCTAATGAGTCCTCAGTATACATTCCTGACTGCCTTCAAACAATTTGGCGGCCATAATTTTTTAAAGCATTCCAAGCACTCATCTCTCATTGTGTTTTGTGGTTTGGACAGAGGTTTGTTGATTGTTGGACTGGTTTTGAGGTAGTCCCTTGAGTGAAATTGTGGATCCTACCTCACACATTATCATCTACATTTGCATATAATTGAGACATAAGCTTTCTGGCAATCTGCAAAAGGAATGCTGTAGAGCTGTTTTTGAATTTTCTAAGAACAAACACAGTAGGAATGCCAGCCTAGGATGTAGGTCAAGAATTTGTCCGTGGAATATTCTTTATTAAATCCAGTTAAATCCTCTGGAAGTTGTTAGATACAAGTTAAAGGAAAGACCTATATCCAAGGCTTCCTTCAGTGAGCTATGGGGGAGTAAGATGAAATGAGATTTGGATATCCTTTGCCTCTACGCTTGATTTTTTTTTTTAATAAAATCATGCCAGGTTTGTTATTTTTTTTAGTTTTAACCTCTTTTCCTTTTAAAAAAAGCACACCAAACTGCTCCTAAAACCAGAGTGTCACTTTTGTAAATAACATCCATGCATGAGAGTGTGTGTGTGTTGGGGGCCAGGGGGTGAGCGAGACAGAGTGAAAAACCACAGAGACCCTTTATACTGAACATTGCTCCTGCAGCAGCTCGGAGGGTGAGAGGTGACTTTAGCAATGCCTTACATTACATAATACCTCCCATCTCTCTGCAGATGTGTGAGTTTGTTTAAATGTTTTATGAGGTTTTTATTACAGTGTAATATGGTCCCAACCCCTCTGCAGTTGCCAGTTTGGTCACAAAATGTAGTACGTTTTAAAGTACCTAATGCTTCAGCTATTCAATAATTTTCTGACAGGGCCCCCAATGCGATTATGGTACCACTGTGTCACTGCAATACTTTTGTTCGGGATGTTTAGAAGAGCAGTTTTAATTCTCTCATCCTGTTCTACAAAATCCCTGTGTTTAGGCAGATTTGAATGTTCCGTACGCTTGTGAAAAATTACTGTTCTCTGTCTTTCATGTGGTGTGATATGACCGCAGGCTGTGTAACGGTAACCAGCCGTTTCGTACCCTTTTGGGGTGGCCATGCCGAGGTGATTTGTGGTGTAAGTAGCAACCTCCGCTGTGATGTTTTTCAAGGTTCTGAAACAAACTGAATTCACGGGAAGTATCTGTACTGTGTGCTGACATGCTGCTTTTCACCCGTATGATAAAGTTTACGTTGGAGGCCACTGAACATTAAACACCAATTCGTGAGAGACCTGAGTACAGGCTGGTGTGGTCCTCACTTGATATTAGAGCATTACCCTTCAGTATCCTATTCCCTCAGACTCTTAATTTTTTATGAAACGGAGGAAATTCAATTTCTGAAAGAATAAAACAACCCTACACTTAAAAAATACTTAATTTATAAGCAAATGATTATTTTTAACTAAATATTTCAAAGAACAGTAAGGAAAGAAATCTACGCATAAGGAAAGTAATTCCCTGTTTCCAGTTCCTAGTTCCAGTAAGGCAGCTTTCTGCTGGGCTCTGCATACTGTATGGAGGGCAAATGGTCAGATCTTGCCTGCGAAGGCCAGTTTTCCATTTTGAAATCCCTCTCAAAAAGGAATGGCTCCTGAGATGCAGAAGGAGGCAAACAGAGCTGGAGTATTGCAGCAGATTTATCTTCCTTAGGAACTTGTGTCGCTAGGTGGGAGACGGGACTGTTGGAAACAGCAGCCTGAACTTTTGCGTGGAGTCTCTGTATTTAGGAAGAAGGAAAGCGGCTGCACAGAACTTTTAGAAATATTAAATTCTGTGTAATTTCTTTGTATGATTACTTCTTTAGGGATGACAGGTAGGAATAGAAACCTTTGCTTTCTGGCATTGAGACCCAAAATTCTAGAAGAGAAAAGACGTGTGGTTTTCCATAGTTAGACTCATCAATGGACTTCCCAGCATATAAATGACTGTTTTCCACACTAAACTAGATTCTGTACATCTCTCTAATAAGACAACTTCTATTAAAAATACATTGACAAGATGCAATTAAAAATTCCATACTGGAACACACTGAAATTATATCTGTGAAGTGCTTAATTGTCAAAGGCATCTGTCATGTAAAACAAATGGTCTTATTTTGGCCTGCAGCCTACTGAATGGTCTTTGTAATAACAGGCTACTCAATTAATGGATTTGAGGCTCAATGTGTCTAATCTGTGTTTTTTATCTACTTATCTGTCTATTCTTTAGAAATATAAAACTTGTTGCCCTAACTCATTTGTAAATTCCTCAGGTCACCTAAGCAATAACAATGATTTACATTTCATTCAGAGGTCACAAAATGTAGTTTTATGCAAGTAAGGATTACTACAGAGATTAATAGGTTCTGCTGATTTCACGCAATTAGCCAGTGACTCACTAGGGATAAGAATTTAAATTCCTAGACCAAGCTGTATCTTCTGGTCTGTAAAAAGTTGCCTAATGAAGAGCTACTGTTTGTTTTGGTGTGCTATTTTGTATGTCAGGTATTTCAAATTCAACAGAGTCATGTCAGATAGGTAGCAGGATGGGATGTTCTGAAGAACTGCAAGAGTCAATGTGAAATAATGCAGTGGGTTTTTTTTGGTCTGGATCAATAATCGCATACCTGTGCCCCCCTCATGGTATTATTAGTAAGATATGAAAGTATTGCCCACACGTCTTGAACATTTTTAAAATATTGTGTGTGTATCTGTGCCAACTAAAATTATGTTTGAATAATTAAATTATCCTTTTGATAACCTGGGTATGAAATATTTCCATTTTTATTCTGCTCCTCTGTGAGGTATCTCATGTGTGTAAATAGTTGTTTTCCATTGTTTTGTAGTTAGCCGTGTTGATTGAATTTGTACACTGCTCTACTTTTGGGGTAAAAGATGGCATATGCTTACACTTTTTTATTGTTAGTGGATAAAACACAATTATCCTTACGTGGAAAGGAGTCAGTGAATGTTCAGTTCAATAGAGAGTGTAACATAATATGAAACACGTTGGTAATTTGCTGTGTTTTCCCCCCTCTGGGAACGAAATATTAGAAATATCAATCTAAGCTGAGAAAAAAGAATTTTAACTTAATATTAGCCAGGTGGAAACAGTTTATAAGGAAGGGTGAGGTGGGAGAGATTTCTCTCTAATTATGGCGGTTGTGACTTGGGTGAAGGGCAAGCAGCTAAGGCGCATGGATCTGGCTTCCAAGGTGTCGGGGCTGAAGGTACTGAAAGAAGGTTGTGAAGGCAGAGTCGGTACCTTGGGGCTGGACGCTGGTTTGTGAAACAGCCGTGAAGGGAGTGAGACATCCCAGTCCTCAGCTGGCGTACTGTTCAGTGGGAGTTAACTCCCATTGACATAAGGGTTGGGAGAAAGCAAGGGCAGAGATTTTTGGCTGATGCTTTATTTTCTTCCGGGTAGCATTGTGAAGAAAGGAGCCTAATTTCGTTAGAGGCTTCCCTCAATTCAGAAAGAGCCAGCCATCTCCTATGCTGCCTTCCACCATCTGAATAGGAATCGGGCAGAGGGCCCGGGAGCCACATTCTCCGCCTTAACCCAGTGGTGCCTGAGGAAGCCAAGAGTCTTCTTCCAAGCAGTTCCAGTGGGAAAGCGCCAGCAGATACTTAAGAGTGCCCCTCACATTGCAGATACTTTTGGGGCTAGAAGGGAAGTAACAGAAGGCAGCTGGGAGAGCTGACAAGTGTCACACTTTTGGCAGTTTTGTCACACATTCCTTTCGGATTTGGCTCTGCCACAGGAAGACTTGCAGGTTTCTGCTTGAAGTTTTCCTTATTTACCACTTGGGGCCACTGTGGCTCTCTTGAGCAGGAAACGTGGAGCATCTCCTCCCTGTTGGATCCCAGGCAGGAAGGAGTTCTTGAGAGGTAGAAGTTGCAGCAGCATAAAGGCAGGACTATTTCCTATCGTCCTCATTGGTTTTGTCTTGCTCCAGGTGACTGAAACAACCTCGAGCATCCCGGGAACTTCCTATCACTCCTCAACTAAGCAGGTTCGCTGGCAGCCCTGGACTAGCGCTGACAGATCCCCATCCCAGAGCCCCAGCCAGCCAGGAGCACCTATTCCTGGTGCTGAGTTTGTGTAGTTCTCCGCTTTGCCCTGACCTGTCTTCAGGGTAGGGTGTGCTGACAGCAGGATTAGGGATTTGCTGATCAAAAATTACACTGGGGGGCAAACTGAAGACAAGATTATACAAAATTGTGAAACAGTGAGAGAAACCCAGGACAGCTGGACAAGTTTAAAAAGTCATATAATCGCTGCTGAAGATACACATGTATCCTCTGGTTGTGAAGTTCTTTGATGGTGGCGAAAACACTGGAATTTTTAGTGTCTTAGTTTAAAATATGATTGGAACAGCATGTTAATTCTTTTTTTTTTTTTTTTAGGCAAATGGTTTATTATTAAATTGAATAAAGTATTATTTTTTCTATAGCAGTACCTGAAAGGGCCACTTTATTTCTTCCTTACTGCATTAGTCTTTCAGTGTGTAGTTAGTACCATAATTTTCTTATTTGCTTGTATTTGAAATATTGTGGAGTTCAGGCTAAATAGCATTCCTTTTCCTACTTGGATCAGTGCTGGTAAGGTGGTTATTTAATTTTACATGTTTTTAGAGTTAGCATTAAATTGGAATGCGAGGAGTTTTGTAGAGCTCTCTATATGTGTCGTACCAATTAAAAGATAATGTAAGAGATCTCACGTTGACTCTCATTTTTGTCACAAACATTAATATAGCTTCTTTCAGAGAGAACAGGTGGTGGAGATCGCTTCTTCGAAGGGGTTGGAGGGAAAGACAAACTTGCCGTTCTCTCTCATTTTCACGATAGCGAGTGACCTGCTTAGCCCGGAGCAGCAAGTCCCCAGGGCCCAGACATCCCCTGGAAGCAAAACTGACCACAGTGACCCACCGCAGCTCTGCTGCCGGCTTGCGGGGGTGTGGATCCGTATTGGTTTTCAATTTAGACAAGATGTTGTGTGAGTCACCCTGCCCCTTGCCCTCCCACCAGTGCTATGAATAATAAACTCAGCGAGGAGCTGCAAGCCAACTGATGTGCTGCCAGGGCACGGCTCCTTCTCCCGGCGGTCCTTCCCCTCTCCGCACTTTGAGGGACCTGCAGGGCCCGTGGTGGGTGGAGGTAAAACACATCTGGAAGGGGCTTGATTCAAATGGCACTCGTAAGTGAAGAAGGAGGGTCTAAACCCGAGCCGCCCTGGGGAAAAGGGGCTGAGGTCATAGGAGGGCAGAATGCAGAGTATTATTATGATGAAAAAGTGAAAAAAAATTACATCAAATGTTTGTTTAAGGATCAGGAGTCCTGGCCTAGCCCCTTCGGTTTGCCAAATATTACATGAAGCTACATAAAAACCAACTCTAACCTCTTACAGCTCTCCCATTAGGTCATATTAAGCTTTGGCAGGGAGGATGGTCCTACTTGGTGGTTTTCTGATTTGTGGTTTGAATTTGGCCAACCTTACTTATTGAAATTTATTTTATTTTGTAAACGCTCAATGATAGAGTAAAACTCTAGAGTAAACTTGTTCTGGCCAACATTTATTGTGGAAACATTCTGTATTATCAAGAGATCTTTGCAGAACAGCTAACAAATTAAAACAAAGCATTTCAAACACATATTGAAGTTCTTTTAGTAAATGAAGGAAATGTACTGATGGCTTCAAGCCATCACTTTTGGTTGTTATCCGTTTCTAGCCCTCTGGGCTTTTATAAAAGTGTGTCTTTTCACTCGCCCCATGAGGACAGCAGTCCCTTTGGCTGTGGTGCAACCAGGGTATTAATCAAAATATGTTCTCCTTCTTTTAACTTGGTTAACTTTTTAACAAGTTTGTCTTTCCTTCCTTTGCGAATACCTCTGTGAGCCTGTTTGCTCACACGGAGGCTCAGTTTGACTGTTGCTGTTGAAGTACGAAGGGCTGATTCCAAGCAGGGATTTTTCTAATCTGAAAGAATATTAAGTACGCTATATGTAAGCTATATTTTGCCCACTGAAAATAGAAATTAAAATAGGTGGAGAATGACCTTCTATTCTTTTTATGTCTCTTGAATGAAAATTTGGGTTCTCTATCAGTAATGTTTCTTCACAGAAAATACCTTACTAGGAAAAAAACAAACCAGTTGCATTTTCCTTCATGGCACATTTCTGATTTGTTAAAAGTAATGGAAATGCCTTATTTTGCCATCAGACTGGTAAAGTAATAGTCCTGTTCTTTCTGGGGACTATGTTCTCATGACATGCCTTCTCACCTTTATAGCTTTTTTCTAGTGCAATTGCCAAGCTGTATCATTGAAATATAATCTAACCACAAATAAAAATTTGTGTGAGTAACCTTGCTTTTGACCCTACTGCCTTCTAACTTTGTCAGTTTGGGAATGCCGAAAATTTCAATTAGGCGAAAGACATGCAAACAAACCATTGGAAATGTTTGTTATATTTTTTTTCAGAACTTCAGGATTTGTGAAACTTCTTGATCTGAGGTGTAAAAATTACACACTACTTTTCTCTTGGAAAATAAGTTTTGCAATGGCTTTAAAAATAACCAACAGTAGTGCATAGGGAGCAATAGCCTGATTTTGATTTTAAATACGTTACATGTCAGAAATAAGTCTATTGAACAGTTTTAAGAAATATGACTACATTTTTGTCTCAGACATTACAGTTATGTCCTGATAAAATGCATTATTTTATTCTGTGCATGTACCTTGTGTAGACCAGCTTTTCCATTGTTTTGCACAGGAATTTAGGCTCTGCACGTAGCGGACTGACAACCCTGTAATCTGGTGATTATATAGAACAGGTTCAATACATGTAGCAGTGTTTGTACTCTGTTCCCCATATTTGGCACTTAGCTAGGTTAATCGCCCTGCTTTTTGGCAGGATAAATAACCAAATACTATGCTTGCTGATACCTCAGCACAATTGTTTCCCATCCTGGAGTTAGCTTGTTGAAACAAGTTTAAATGTTCTTATATTTAAACTGTAGTGACATCAGCAGTATAGATTTAAATATATTATAAAAGCCATTTGAAGCAATATAGTGTCTGGGGATTTTTTATGCCCATGCAGTCTTTGAACTCTTTGTGGGCTTTTTCACAAGTGATGACAACTATAGCAATAATTGTATTGATATTGTGAATGATCTGCTAGTTACCATTAAAACACCAATCTGTTCTATAGGAGTCACTGTCACACCAACTTGAAACAGCCTGGCTGGAGGTGAAGACTGACCTAAAAATGAAAAATTCCTGTATTCTCTGAAACTCTTGAAACATTCTGTTCTGCTTAACACTTTTTCCCTTAATAGTGAAAAGACCGTTAAATACCAAAGACATATTGTCATAGCTGCCACTGACTCTACAATATAGAGTTGAAGACACCTTTTTACAAGGAGACATGTCAATAGCCTTTGTATTGATGTTCATAAGGATGCTGAATTATTAAATAATTGTGAAGCTGAAGATTCTTGCAGGGAGAGTTTTCCAAGTCTATTTGTGTGCTGTACAAATTGGCTGCCATATGATGACATCATTTCTATTTGTTTTTAAAGTGTCTAGATAAATTTGACTATGAAAAGAGCTGTGCAAAATCTCAGTAATTTGTTGGATAGAAAGTATCTGTCCTGTTCACTAACAGATATCTTCTATTATAGTTTATTATTTTGCATTTATGAGTCTGTAATTTTCAAAAGTGACAAAAGAGGTAGTATATGATGCTTATTATTGCAGGGTCAGCCTGTGAATAGATCAGCTCCTCCAAGTTGTGATTAGCGGTGCTTACTATCTTTCCAGCTACTTAATTGCCTAACCACCATTATGCTAAAGCTGAGAAGAGGTGATTATTTTCAGTTGTATGAATGAGTAAAGCAAATGAATCTAAGTAGAGGTTGTTTGGATCAGTACTGGTGACTGCTCCAAAAAACTGCTAAAAAATAAGTATCTTGTCAATCTGCTTATATTTGGCATGGTTTTGGCATGGAAGGCCAAATACTCTCTCAAAAATTTAAACAGAAATCAACTAGGGTATTGTGCAGTTTTTCCTCACGAGTCAGACGGCCCCATTTGCATTATTATTTTGATTTTTCAACAAGCTTCTCTGACAATAGCATTTATGCTCATCTTGGCTTTTATTGTGCACTGGCCAGATTTAGACACTCTTGCTTTATTTAGTGTCGACTGTCTGATCACCCCAACAGCCAGTACAGTATAATGGCAGTATCCTGAATTTAGAATTTATCCTGAATTTAGAATTTATCCTGAATTTATCCGCACTTATGAAGAGGTGCTACATCTTTGCCAAGTCCCTTAAAATTCCCTATAGCTAGCAGTATATAAGAAATGTATTGTAGGAGTAAACCTGACCGATAGTAGGCTGCAATGCCAGTGCTCCCTTTTCTTATTTGACCCCAGATCGTTTAACAATATTCAAGTTATATTGATATAAACAAGTAGTCTGTATGTTTAAGTTTATGATGCTGAATATAGTATAAATAACTCACTGAAAGAAGCTAACAGAAGAAAGAAGTCTCTCTGAATTATAATTAATGTAAAAAATACAAAAGAGCAGCAATTGATAGAACTGGTTGAATAATGTTGGATTGGAGAAAAAAAAGGACTTGAAAAGTTCACTAAAAAAATTTAAAATGCCACTTATGCAAACAAATGCTGAGTGTTGCTTTGCCATTAAGATAGGCACAGAAGTATTCAACCCATTGCATGGATACGTTGCTATGATGGCATACATCCATGATTTGAGAATTATCATAACAGTTGCTGGTTTGTTACCTTGGAACACTTTTTCATGCTTTTCAACCTCAGGTATGTGTATGTTGCAGTTCAGATCATGAGTATGCTTTTGAGACAAACCTCACAGTGGTCTCCACTTGCTGCATTTTCAGTTTGTATTGCAGTGAGGTCCCAAAGGACAAAAACTGGGTTTCTTTCAAGTGAAACCTGTGTACCGGGAGTGCACCTGAAACACTCCAGACCCTACTGGTGTTCTACCCACAGCCCCGAACTAGAGCAGTTCTGAGACAGAAACCCTCCAAAGGCAGATGTGTGCAGGGCTGTCAGGTCCTCGTTGCTGGCAGTATAGTAACTGCCCCTTCAATAAATGCTTCAGTGTTAGTGGCTTCAGGAGGCCCAGTTCTGTCTCACCGCACTGCTTGCTAATGCAGATGTAGCTGTAATATCTCCTACCTTTTCCTCAAGGTGCATCTGGTTTGTCCAGGGTCTGCTCAGTGAGGCAGATTGAGGCAGATAAGCTGACAAAGGCACTTTCCTGTGCAATAATATTTATTCTATGTCTGCTATAATTCTCAAACAGCTATGAGATACCTGCACAATGCTAAGAAATCGCTTGAAATTCTACTGAGAAACATTCTGCTCTTTTATGAGTTAAGTATGGTAGTATTTGCTTTTTCTTTGAATGTCAGAGCTACCACTTTTCTCTTTTAAGACTCCCCTGTGGTGACAGTAAGCATTGCCAGTCACATGGCTACGATTCAGAGCTGGGAGAACTGCCATAGTAAACTGAATTTGAACTCTGGTCTTCCCATGCCTCCACTGGGATCTATAACTGTCTAAAAGGCAGGTCTGGCCAGAAAATTTTTGTGTTGCAAAATTACTTTTGATGTGCAGCTGGCTATGTAAAACACTCCTTATTTGTTTGTCCAGATTCCAGAGCTGATTTAAACCACATAGTCTAATTGATAATGCACGTTCTTTTAAAAAATAAAAATATTTATTTTTTCTATTAGTTGATCTGATGATAATTGAACTGAAGTGTTTTTGAAGTGCAACTGAAGCTCTCTGATTTGTTATAGATTGGCTAGCAGGGTGGTAAACCACTGTAAAGCGATTTTGGGGCAATGACACGCCTCAGATAAGTTGCACTTGTCAGGGTTTTGTACGCAATCCTAAAAAATACATACAATTTCTATACTATTACAAATTAATTTATTCGTAACGACATTACTTTTTAAAGCACAATATTTTGTGCGCAGAATCTCTTAGATCTGCCGCTGTAAAATGATGGAGCTTCATTGCATTTAAGCATTTGTAAATTTAAACTGAAGACCCTTTCCAACCTCCTTGCTCTCAGGAACTTTGTTTTAGAAACACAGTAGCACAGCAAGTGAAAGAAAAAAAAGTGTAGGAAAATTTAAATCGATGACATATGTACTCATTTTCACAGAATCACAGAATGTTAGGGCTTGGAAGGGACCTCAAAAGCTCATCCAGTCCAATCCCCCCACTGGAGCAGGAACACCCAGATGAGGTTACACAGGAAGGTGTCTAAGCGGGTTTTGAATGTCTGCAGAGAAGGAGACTCCACAACCTCCCTGGGCAGCCTGTTCCAGTGCTCTGTCACCCTCCCTGTGAAGAAGTTTCTTCTCATATTTAAGTGGAACTTCCTGTGTTCCAGTTTGAACCCATTGCCCCTTGTCCTATCATTGGTTGTCACTGAGAAGAGCCTGGCTCCATCCTCGTGACACTCCCCCTTTATATATTTATAAACACTAATAAGGTCACCCCTCAGTCTCGTCTCCTCCAAACTAAAGAGACCCAGCTCCCTCAGCCTTTCCTCATAAGGGAGATGCTCCACTCCCTTCATCATCTTTGTTGCTCTGCGCTGGACTCTCTCCAGCAGTTCCCTGTCCTTCTTGGACTGAGTGGCCCAGAACTGGACACAATATTCCAGATGTGGTCTCACCAGGGCAGAGTAGAGGGGAAGGAGAACCTCTCTCGACCTACTAACCACCCCCCTTCTAATACACCCCATTGATAGTGCCTTGGTTGGCCTTATTTTGTAATACATATTCTTGGAGGAAATGTGAATAAAATTTATTATTCAAACAGATAAAAACAATTGAGATTAACTTATTTTTATTTTGGATGCATTTTAGTATTCGACTATAAATTGATTGGTATATGCTCATCTAAGTGTTGTGAAAAGGTTGCCAATAGAGTCTTACAGCTCAAAGAGCTGTAAGAGTTGGAGTAACTGGCATCATACTTCTACCGGACATGAAAAGAAAGCTACTTGTCAGCCTGTATACCTTCAAATCCTTACTAAAACCAACCGAATGTGAAATACAGCCAGATAGCATTTGTGCATACTGCATTTTTCACTATTTCCATAATTCAACAAATGTGATTAAAAAAAAAAAATGAAATATATTTGGCAGAAGGATAGGTATTTGAAGGTTATTGTGTTCCTACAGTCTTTGTGAAAATTGGTAACCAGATGAAGACCACCACTAGTGTTCTCATTGAAGAAAGAGAATTTGTTAGAGCTTGACAGTCATTTGTATTATTTGTTCCAGTGGCTGATCGGTCAGGAAACGTGTACTGACCGGCCAGGCAACACATCTGTACCTCCAGGCCAGCCACAGCACGTGCTGCTGTTCAACCAGCTGCTAATGAAATTTGGCTTGAGTGTGTGACCTATCTCTGGTTCTGTGTGAGAGGGATAGGGGAGAAAATTTTGAAGATGCTGTGAAAAAAGTTCTGACATGTTTAGGAGAACAAGAATTTCAGGAAAGAGATCAGAAAAGGAAAAGTGATGAATGAAAGGGGAGAAAGTGCATAGGAGAAACCCAGGATGCTACAGGGTGTTGGGGGGGGAAGGGGCACAGGTCTTGCGATGAGCAAGGCTTTGTTTCACTGAGTACAGTCGGCTACGGGGCCTGGGGCTGCAGCTACGTCTGTCACTGGGTTTATTCTCTGCTTCTCTCTATATGACCCTTGGCTTCTCCATCTCTTTTACTTCTTTGTGCTCAGCTGTTTCAGCTTTGGGGCTACAGGACAGGAGAAGGCGGCAACTGTTTTTAGTTGGAGGAGATATTCATGGAAAATATGTGGGGCGTAAAGAAAGTCAAGTGGAGGCAATTCTAGTTTGACTGCATGACTATAGGTGCCTCTTGGACCTGCAATCTAGATTTTAGATTGGTCAGCTTCATTGCGGAAAGTGAATTAGAGGTCAGAGTAAACCGCCTTCTACAGTCAACCTTACTAGTTACAGACATTCTGTCACAGTGGTTTTGAGCTTTCTGGTTCAGGTGTGTGTAGAAATGAAACCTTTTTGATGGCACTTTATCACTTTATCATTTTCCAACAAAGCTAGGTTTGGGTTTTTTTTTCCTAGTTTTAAATTGAAAATTTCGTTGTGATAGGTTAATAATATAAGCTGAAAATTATTTTCTAATTTCCAGTTCCCAGTTACTTTCTTACTGATTTTGTAGGCCAAATCTAAAGAAAGAATCATCTTGAATGATTTTGCTAGAACTCAAAGATGTTTGACAGAGTCAGGATTTTATTTTGGCCTGCTACAATGCTGTGGTCTGATTTTTAGGATTTAATAATATTTTATTTGAATATTTTCAGGATCTTGTTTTTAATTTATGGGGCCATATTAAAAAGGGAACTGTGGAAATTAGCATGGTAATTTTAAGGTAACCTAAATTATTTTCTAAAGAATTATTTTTTAAACTATGTAGGTTGAGTTGGTTCTAAATAAAAAGAGAAACTACAGGGCTAGTAAAACTCTGCCCATTCTCATGCAGCCTCACTTTTTTTTCTCCAGACACCTTCATGACTCACATTTTTTAAAGGTCTTTATTAGTTAGTGTAATTTTGCATTTAGCAAGTAGGAAATAACTGGCGAGCTCCCCATGATAGCATGAAGTATTCAGGTGTGTTATACATAAACCAATTTTCCTTATAGGTTTCCAATGGATTTCTCTTTCACTTGAATACTGTACAAAATAATTATAAACCTGACCCTGCTAGGAACCCGGAAAGGTACCAACATGACTCTTCAACTGGTGTTGGAACCAGATACAATTAGGTTCAGTATAAAATTTGTCCAAAGAAGGTAAAAAAGACACACCCCCCCCAAGCCCTGCAAGTATGTGGTCTTAAGAAACGCACACAGCTGCAGGAAAGAACTGCCAATTAATGTAATTTACAACAGGTTTCAAAATCCTGACTTACGTTGTGAGTTGAATAGCGGGGGGAAGCACAGAAGGGAACGGTGTAGAAATTCAGGCGAAGGATGCAGTGTGGCAAGGAAAAAACGGGTGAGCAACAACATCTGGAAACTAACCTGAAAGAGGAAATAACCAGAAGTGCAACTAGTAAGAGAGAATCCAGACTCCGACAGATTGGAAAAGATCAGAAGTAGCCCCGAGGAGAACTTCGTGGTAATGTGGCATGCAGCAGGACACAAACACTGTTGCTCCTTTTGACTTGGAAAGTTCTGTCCCTTATCTTTAAGTATGATATCTGCGTAATTACTTTGGCGTATTGCGCTGGTTGCAAGGTCTGAGATTATAGAGACTTGTTTTCAAAGGTGGGAAGTGAGTGAACTCCACGACTTGGTTCGCAGTTCTGCTGTCTGTGATTGCCTCATGGCTGTAAAAGTTCTTTCCTTGTGTGAGTATTGAGGTGATTTTATAATCACCTTACTAAACTATGTGTTTAACTACCGTGTGATGTGCCTCTAGAGGAGCATCTTTGGTTGTGTACACATAATATATTGCTAGATAAATACTTTTTTTGGCAGGTTGCTCGTAAGTCATGTTATCATCACCTTTGCCAGTCATATGGAGCCAATCACAGCTTTCCCTGTTCATTGCAAAAGAATGCAGAGCAACCCATTCAAAATGGTCTGCAAACGCTTGCTTTAACTGTTACCAGTTGCTTTGCTCATCCCTTGTTAATTACTGGTGGGTGCTCTGGTCCATGTTTACTGCAATGTACATGCATGTGACATTCACAGCACATGCTCACCGTGGGGACTGACAGTACTGGACAACGCGGGGCAAGTGTGCGTGGGGAAACCATTAGAGATGTGATGATTCATTTGGTGATTCTTTCTCATTAAAGTTGCCTCTTCATTTTAGATTAGAAGCTTTTTTTCCAGCTCACACAAACTTGAGGAATGTGTCACTCCTCGTGGAAGAATATTGAGATGCATGAAGTTCTAAAATACTGTGCGTCGGCTTATGGTTATCGAAACACTGAATATTCTTATAAGAAGAGGAAATCCCGATTTTACAAACTGGAAGCGAAGGAAATTAGTCTTCATGAGATTAGTTGGGTGATTTTGCAGCTGCCATGATGTTGTAGAATATCTTATTCATGTTTGCATCTGCCTAATGTGAAAGCGTTTACCTTTCCAATTTAGGAGTTAGGGTGCTGGCAACAAATGTGCATAGGCTTTTGAAGGCATGGAAAAAAAATAACCATCTGAATTTATTTTTTACAAGGAATGACAAAAATAGCCCGTTTTTGTTCACCAGAACAACTATGTCTTGGGGGGACACACCAAAAAAAACCCAACCTCCTTTTGCAGAGGTTTTCTTTTTACTTCAGAGTGTGAAAGCATTCCCCAGCTTTTCACTCAATGGCGCCTTTTAGACCATCTAGCTGCATGGCAAGAATTTTTTTTTTTTTTTGCTGTTTGTTTGGAATAATGCGGCTGCAAGTCAAATGGACTGTTTGAGCACTGCCATACTATAGATGGCATGATGATAAAAATCTAATTTATGTTAATTTTCCTCAGCAGATGCTCAATATCCATCCCTGTGAGCCCAGCACAGGGGTGTTTTCTCAAATGCCTGGTTTTCCCTGTTCTCATCAAACCTGGCCTGTTTCCTCTGGGCAAACTATTCTTTCTTGAAGCATAAACAGAGTTTAACAGGTCACTGATGGGGCCTGGCTTGGATCTGCGTTAAAAACCTGTGCACTGCCATGAATCGTGGACTGGTAAAGGTAATGCTTAGAATTATGCGAATGTATAAATGCACGTGAGAGTGCGCATCCGGAAGCTCGCATATATACGTCTTCACGCATCTTCTGAAAAGACACAATTGTAACAGTGGTGTGTTGGACTAGAGTCCCAAGTGATTTCGTGCAGTGCTTTGTGAAGTGTAGGTTATGTTCCTTTGCTTCTTCGCTGTTACTTTTACTTACAACTAATTTTGAAGAAGAGAGGGAAAATGATCTATAAGTGATGTTTTTAAGGTCTATATGAATCTTGTTAGAAATGCACAGTGGTACAGGTGTCAGGGAATGTCAATGTGTAGCTATTTCTCTGGACTTTTTTTCTCCTTCTGTTGAAATTTCTTAGGTTTATTTGGTACTGTACCTTCCACTACACAAAATAAAGATACTTAAACTCAGAAAATTTTATGGGAAAGTGTAGGTTGAAATTACACCTCCCCATCAGTAGTTTTAGCACCCTCACATTCTGTTGCAGTTGGAAAACAGGTAAAGGTACATAGCAACTTTCAGAGTCTTTTAGGATTTGTGAACATGCCTTATATGTTATGCTTCTAAGAGGCATTCACCAAGGAGAACTTCATATTTTTACCTGAATATTGTATGCAACTCGTAACTTGCATTTTTTTGAAATCATGTTATTTTTGTTTGTTTCTGTAGTGTCCTCTATGCCGGACTTATTCGTATAACCTAATACAATTGCACTTTAGATATATATATATATATATATATATATGTAAACCAGTCTGAAATGATAATGTAAGATTGAAAGAATCTATATATTTTCATATTGAAATTCGAGAAAAAAAATCAAATAGTTTTTGATGAAAAGTGAAGGCTATTGTGATGATAGGAGCAATTAGCTATTATTGCTATCTGAAGTGCTGTTTTTTGAAAAAATAAAGTAATCCTTTGGGAAACTGCATGTTAAAGTAGCCTTTAGACTCAGAAGTTACTCTTTTCTAGATAGTTGAAGTTGGATGTTATTTGGTCTCATCTCTCTTCAGTCTCCAGATCATTTTTCACAGCTGTTGCCTGAGGTGTATGAGTTATGTGTGTATCTGTCTTGCGTAGCAGTGCACAGCTCTTTTCTTCTCAACTGTATACTTCTGCTGATAAGGGGGGAAAAAAATCACGGGTATCTGTATCAGAATAATATCTCCTGCAGATTCCATAGTTTGCTAGCCAGCAGAGAAAGCGCTGCACTTCATTTGACCTGTTCACGCATTCTCTGTGCTCAACTAATTTTGCTCTTGGTTTAGGGTGCGTATTTTTAATGATGAGTACTAGGCATTTTAGGAGTGTTGCAGATGAATTCTGCTTCCAGGCAGAGCAAAGTTTGCAGGGTGGGCTGAGGAGGATGGATGATGTGCAGTGTGAGCAGTGGTAGATGCCAAGATGTTCTTCCAGAGGAAGGCTGGAAAGGCAGCAGAGGCTCTACTGGACGGCCAAACCTGTGCTGGCACAGCGCTGGCTGCTTTGGTGGTGTACAGAAAATTTGTGTTTTCCACTAGGTGGCACGTTTTAGGAGACTTGGTGATGTGGTGATGTCAATACATCAATAAAAAAATTGTATGGAGATTGTTTTCTTCAATCAATGTGTAGAGCATGCATTGCATGCTTTTGCAAGTCTGAATTTTGCTCTGGGAGTTAACATTATTCAACCTGTATTTGCTTCTGTGCAATGTAGGCTTTGTTTTCAGACCAGTAATACAGTCAGAATGTGCTCATCTGCTTTAGACTGTAGTACGCTATCCGAAGTAAACTGTCAGCTATTTTAATATCTGATCTTAAATGTGCATCCCCTTTTCCTTGCAGTCTTCTGAGGCTCCACAGAACTTCACAAATGCTCCATTTTTGATTTCTTTCATTTGGAATTTGTTGAAACAAGTAGCACATGCAGCGTAAGATAAAGAGATAGAACACTTGTGTTGTCTTTTTTTTTCCCCACAATAGTTTTAAAAACAGTCCTTTCACACCCCTTTAGCTTTAGATAATTCAGTAAGTCTTGTATATTACATAGGAATTAGTTTTTTAGTCACGCCAAGTTAAGTTTTAAAATTTTAGGATGATTTTTAAAAAAATTTAGTTCTAAAGGCAACAAATTTGAGGATTACTAATTGCAAATTAGAACTGCTTGGTCTTAAGTACCTTGTTGAACCGAGTCTCAGTGCTGAAGTGTCACATCATCTTAAACATGAGCTTATATCCACAACATTGTTTTGAGTATTTGCATTTAAAAGTCAAATATAATGATCCGTGATATAAGAATGTAATTAAATAATTACCTAAAAATGTATGCGCCTTTTTAGGAAGTTATACCTCATTCCAGTTGTTGATCAGATAACTGGGGAGTAAATTTTGTTAAACAGGTTACCTGATGGGTGGTCTCAAGAATATTAATATTAAAAGATAAAATCAAAGAATAGAAACAGATACAATGAAACCGGTTAACCTCCTATTCTGTTTAGAGAAGGATCCTGTTTCAGTAGAAATTAGCTTTTTTTAAGACCATGACAGCTTTTGGATATCTCAACAGGCAAATAGTTTGTGGGCACAGGTCTGACGAACTTCCACAGAGGTTTAGAAAAGCCTCTGATTCACCTGAGGTTTCAGATTAAACTTAGTGTGAAAAGTAGTGAGCTGTGCAAGCTCAAATGAATAAATTTCTCAAGTCTTTATCCATAAGTCCTGCAGGTGTGCACTGGGGAACCTGCGGAGGGGACTGGGGCAGGCGTCTGCAGGGAAAATGGGTTATTTTCAGATAAAGAGAGGTTGTTCCACAAAATCTATCTGTGAACAGTGGAAGCTCATACAGAACTGAGTATAGAGTAACGATTCAGATAACACAGAGGAAGAAAAAGTTATTGGATGATGCCAATCCTATTTTTTCTTGATCTATCAAGGACCATTTTAGTGTATATTTTTCAAACATAGAGGTTGTTATTCAGTGTCTGTTTTCATATTCTCCCAGTAAAAGGCATGGTTTGTTTTCGGAAGTTAGAAGAGTCAACACTGAAAATCAAGTCTGTATTTGTTGTGCCAGCTTTCTTTTTGTTCCTTTTCTATAGGATGTGACTAAAATTTATTATATACTTAGGGAATTAATTAGCCCTTTCAAAGTTACCTGAAACTCTGGGTGGAAGGTGATACAGAGATACGAATTATGAGTGTGAATATTTAATTTTAGAATATAAAAGTGGCCCAGAACTTTTTTGGTAGCCAAGTGTGAAGGAGAAAGAGAGACAGACTAGTCTTAATGGCGATTGTCACGAGGAATATAGTTTATTTCTGGTATTAACAGTTGGTTTTACGTGAAGGAGGCAGTATTGACTTGCTATTAATCTATCTGAGTAAAGCATCTGTATAATAACTGTAGTAGCTAGTGAGAGGTAATTATTTAAATCTTAATTTCTGTTTGTTGCTGAGATTTGGGGTTGTTGGCCGGTGATACTGAAAACACTGTAGCCTTGAAAAGATTTTGGCAGAGCTCTGTCACTCATGGTTGCAAGAGACTTGGAACTCATTGAGGTTTTGGTTTTTCCATCCAGGATCTGGGGCAGCAGTCACATTTTTAAGAGACAGAGGCTGTTTCTGACAGTCTCCGAGACCATAAGGAGTCAATCCCTTTTCTGACTACAGGCATAAATTATTACAGCAATCTGTTGGTTTTTGAGTTATTGTCTAATGCTTTGTTTGTAGATAGTTGATGTTAAATACACAATCATCAGAATGCCATTTTGCTGCAGGGAAAGCTTGAAGAATGTGGAAATACATAAATAATGCAAGAATACAAGAGGTAGATTTCATTTACTGCAAATCAGTGAACTTCTGAATGTAAAGCCTGGCTCAGAGTAACTCTTGCATTGTTTCTTATGTGTGTAATTTGATGTTCAATTAGTGTATCAAAAAAAACCAACCACATAAATCTTAACATTTAAAAAATATTTAAAAGCCTTTAAATAGTAATATCTAAGCTTTGAAATTCCTGCAGTATCATTTAATAATGGCAATTTAAGGTAAAATGAACTGTACTAAATTCCTTCTAATAGATATGAGCATCTATGAACAATCAAAAAACTCCATGTATGCAATTAACATGAACTTAGTAGGCTCCTGTTACAATTTTACTAGAAATCAGGTTAATATTTGAAGGATAATAGACTCATTTTATCTTAGAAAAATCTACAGTCTATCAAATAAAGCCTAGTGAAATGGAATAAATGGTTCCTGATTATTGCAACTGAAGCTACAGCCAGTTTCTGTAATTTTCGTTCTCGTGGACAAAATTTTAAGTGTAATATTTTCCTGATGGAGAGTATGAGCATGTATCTCTGAATCTAAAGATTTGTTCTACCAGTTATTTTCATACTGGACTCAAGTTTCTACAGAACTTGGGATTAATTAACCATTTCACTAATGGTTTGGGGTCCATCTTTACCTGAAATTATAGACCACATATTTATCATTATGCTTTGATCTAATGAGTTTTTAAACGAAAGTAGCAGTAGTATAGACAAAGGCCTACAAGGTTCAGTAGTTTAATGAAGATTGTTGGTGAGGCATCAAGAGACTTTAAGTTTCATCCTTAGTCTTGCAGTGTGACGGATCTGGCTAATGCTGCAAAAAAAGTGATGTGTCAAAATATGGCCAGTACTGTGTCAGTTTTGGAGTACTTTTGTTACAAAAATACCGCTTTCTCGAATTTTTAGCTAACAAGAAATATTTCTTTCTTTGCCAAATGCCTTTTCTGTAATAGAAAACACTTTGGTAAAAGGCTGGGATGGCTCTGAGTGGAGGATTGTGGGCTAAGGGCACACAATTGGTACACCTCTAGCAAAAGCAAGAACTCCTGTGCCGAATTATCCTACACGGCAGGAATTGCTCCAGAATGGGTGTGATGTTAACTCAGGAAGCTGCCATGTTACCTTGATCGTTGCTGAGGGAATTCTTATTAGGGGGTAGTTAATTTGCTATACATCACCTTCGTCTATTTTTCTCAAGATTATAGGTATTCTCAAGCTTAGTGGTTGACATAAGTGGTTGATATTCTTTAACTACATTAATTGAATTAAATATATAAAAAAGAGATAGTTAAATTAACCAACCATCAAATTAGTGTAGTAGCTATTTGATATCATATTCAAACTTAGTTCTGGTAGATAACAGCCAGTAAGAGAAATTTCTAATCTAATGGATGAATACAATTCTGAGAATCTTGTTTCTTATTAAATACACAATTCACTTTCTGGGAATGTTCATCAGTATCTGCCTTTTTTTTTTTCTTTAAATCACTTGTGCAAGTAAAATGCCAGAATATGTACAAAAATTAGTTCAAATTCCTAAGCAAAGATACAGTAAATCCATTAGATATTTAAGGTTTTGACGTATACTATTATTCTGCAGACTAGTTCCAGTGTATTCGTATTTATTTACTTACGTAATTTCTCTTTTAAAGATAGTGTTCAGTGATGGGGCACCTGCGTGGTAGGGTAGAAACAGCTGAGAGAGGAAGGCGAGCCTGCTAATAATTGACGTAGAAGAGTCATATTTTACTAAGCTTTGGATTCTGATAAAAGGGAATAGATCTGCTTGTCTCAGGGCCTGGAGAGCTCTGTACAAACCACAGAAGGGACTCACAATCGCTACTACTATGACACAGTAGTGTACAAAGTGGCTTCGAGTAGTACATGCCATGTCCCATAGTGACATCAGCAAAAAAGTCTTTAAGATGCCTGGGTAGAGATAGGTATTAAAAAGTATTTACATTTATCATATTCACAAATATTTCACAGCAATGAAATATATAGAAGGTTATTGTTCATATGCCTAACTTTCTCTTCAGGGCTCACTATCCTGTCAGTCCTTCTTTCCTTATAAACTTTCCTTCCTTTTCACTTTATTTTTTCAGACCTCTTATCTTTTCCCATCAGTCTGTCTGCTTCCAGTTTCTCGGTCTTTTTGTTATTCTGTCCTGTCTTTTTCTCTTTGCCCATGGATGAGGAGCTCGTGGTACTCTCCTCTGGAATCAACGGGAGAGGTTTTAATGTAATAATAATAATAACAAGAACAAGGAGTAGAAAGAGAAGTTAAGAAGGGGAGCCTTCTCTTTGTGACTTCTCCATGGTCAGAAGAAAATGGAAAGGGTGGTCTTGTTCTGCAATCTTTCCTAGAAATGTTGGAAGGTAGTACAAAGGTTATGCAAACCCTGTTTTTCTGAGAAGAGCTGTGTTTTGTTCCCAGGTGTAGGAACTAGGTTCATCATACTCAAAATCCATCATTTGTAGCTGGATAAAATTGATCAAATCAAGTAAACTCTGCAAATCAACCGGTTTTGCACCGTTGCAATAGCAAGCTTGGTTAGGATTTGCAGAGAGCAAAGCTATTTAGTGGCCATAACTTGTTTTGGTGTGTAGACCTCAATGCTGCATGGACACAAAATGCTAAATTATGGAGTGTATAAAAACTTATTTTCACATTTTATTTCTAGATTTGGAAAAATGCCTGTTTCTTTTTCAACTCAGGAATGAGTTTTGTTCACAAGGTCTCTTCTGTTACTGTGGCAGGGATGAGTTTCAAAGTCTCATTTTTATTGAATACGTATTCCACATACACTGTTAATGAAGTAAAATTAGACAATAACATTTATCAATTTATTTTGAGATTTGAATTAATCATGTGGAAATGTTGACCTTTTCCCTATATCTGGTCTCTTCTGATATTGCCCTTTTTTGTGTTGAAGCAGTAAAATTTTTCACTAAAAAAAAAGACTTAAACCGTCACAACCAAATTAAAGCCTTGTTTTGATCGAGACATAATGCAAGTGTAAACTGCAGCGCTTGCTGTTCTGTGTTCCGAGCCTGCCGTTGGTTTCTCGCTAGTCGAGACTCCCGTACTTAAAACGCTCCTCTTTTTCATGCATAAAAATGTACCTCCAGCCCACCGAGCTATTTCCTTGGGAAGCTGCGGTTCGCTACAGCACAACCAAGTGAGCGTTCTAACCTGGAAATGAGAGGAGAGCAGAAGCTGAGCTCTTTGAGAAACGTTGGCACGGCAAGGGATTACCCTGTCTCATTTTCCCCAAACCACATTTTTCTGGAATGACGCTTCCAGAGAGAGTCCCCACCCAGACAGTCCTCTCCAGGATGAGGTAAGGAAGCCACCATCGAGCTGAGCTGGGTTCGGCTTCTCCGAGTTGGAACCTCTCTTCGTGACATCACACCTGGCCGCATTTCAGAGATTAATGAACCGCATCTTGTCAGTTTTAATATATCGTAGTGCTTTAGTTTACATTGACGGTGGAATCATAAATTCCCTGAGCTGGGAACGGCACCTTCAGGACTCGCACAGAGTTCTCAGAAGGCAAGAGAAAGAAATCACTATGAACTACAAAGTGTGCCAGTTTTGAGAAAAACCTGCAGATTTTCTAGGACATTAGGTTTCAAAAGAAGGATTACACACAGACTAAACAGAGTAGAAGTCATAAAAATTTAAAGACATCACAAAAATAAGATCCTTTTTAGGTATGACAGAATACTAAAGGAAATTTATACTGAATTATGCCACCCAAGCAGACCCATTAATTAACGTAATGAGAAAATATGTTCCATTTCCATGGACCTAAGCGTGTCAGGAAGCATTTGACACTTTTGAAAGGGAGAGAGGTAAAAGCATGCGCTTCAGCACTCCTGAAATTCTCAGGTTTGAGCTTATCTCTTCACATTCTTATTTGGGCTGCTCAGGCATTTGGATATGTACTCATCAAGAGAGAGGAAGAAAAAAATACTGTAAGCGACCAATATGTCTAAAAAAAATGTAAACAGGTTTTGTACTGTCTAACTTTTAAAGTTACATCTTATATCTTGGACGTTGGAGGGATTATCAGGTATCACTAGGAAATCACGAGTGAAAATAAGCTTTTTATTGTCAAGATATGATTCTGAAAATGATACGTATGTGGAACTCTTAGATCCATAAGCAGATTCTATGTGTTCATTCCAACTGCTTATGCTTCTAAAGCTGGCAAGCAAGGCAATGTGAAGGGTCAGGAAATAAAAGCCAGACTTCCAAGGTTGTTCAGACACCAATTTTCCATGCAAATGATTTTTAAAATCATGTTCTAATTCATTTTCTCAGAGTTTTATTCAATTCCTGTTATTAAAATATTCCCCTGCACGTTGCTTTGGAATTCTTATGGTCATTCCTTGATAGAAGCAAACAGAAAAAAAATAGTTTGATCCTTAATTTTCTTACGATGCAATAAAACCCATGGGACATGTTCTTGCACTTCATCTGTGATGTAATGGCCACTTGATCTTAAGAATGGGGTGTTGCAGGTAGCATCTTCTGTAGTGCATCGTGTAATTTTTCATTTTGGATAGTACCTTCTAGATGTTTCCATCTCTGTTTATTTAAAGAATTTTTGATAGCTGTGACTACCCTCTGCAGATACATTCTTAGTTTTAATACATTGATCCAGCTGCATTCGAGTGAGGCATCACTTTAGTTTATTTTAATAAATGTATGTTTTATACATATATAGCTAATGCTGAAGGATTTTTGAGATTACAAATAAGCGCGAATTTTATGCATGCAAAATAGTAAGAGTTAATTACACTTGTGTACGTAATTGTGCACATCTGATACAATTCAATTAGTTCTTTGATTTTTCAGATTCAACTTTGTTTCTTTTCACTTGTTAATGGCAAGAAATGGACCTGTAAATCCCTTTTTCTCCTTTGTGCTAAGCAGTTTACGTGCTGTGTGCGCAAAACTGCGCTGTAGCCAAAATAATATTTGAAATATTTGGTCACCGTGAATCAACAGAGAGAAGGCCAAACCTCGTGCTTTTATGACCACATTAAAAAGCAGGAGGTAATTAATAATAGCTAACCTATCTGTGCGGTTGAAGTGCAATGTAGCAGTTGTTTTATAGTAGCAGAAAATATAGAATAGTCGTTAAGACAGAAAATGCAGGAGAATTTTATGTTTAATTGAAATAACTGAGAATATTTTACATAGACAAAATCCAGTTTATTTACTTTAAGCATTATTATATATTGCACTGTGATTTTGTCAGAGTGCTAATTACTACTCTGATTATGTTAATCTGAATATTTGCAATCCAGTGACTCTTCAGTTGTTTAACATTTTTTCTCTCTTGTGTAGTTCTTGTGCAAAGTTTATCAGCATGAGCTCTTTCTGAGGAGAAGCTTACTGGGGAAAATGTGCCCATCCCATGACAGATAATTGACAGAAATCTCTCTCTGAGCAGGTAGCTTTCAAAACAGGCGAAGGAATCTGCTTTACCTGGGTTTACTCTTTATAACAGGGTTGACATTAATTGTTTATTAATCCCTGTTACTTTGAGTGATCTTTTTTTGATCTGTGGGAGGCTTTACTTAAGTCAGTAATGATAACAAAGGTGAGTCTCTGGTCTTGCCTGTACTGTAGTTAATAGTGACCGCAGCACATGGCATAAAGTTCTGTGTGAGGTGTCAGTAGCACTTCAGGAGACTGGTTGCAGTTAAAAATAGTCGTGTAGAGCTTCACAGGCTCAGCGGAGATGTTTCGTTGCTTGTCTAGATGTCCCGATGCCACTATTAGACTGCTGCTCCTGTTTAAGCTGACTGAAAGCAATCTTCCACATCTCTGTACCACTCAGTAGTCACTGAAACCTTCAGCAAATCTTGTCTTCACTTTTGTTTCCTTTTATAAGATAGAAGACACTTCAGCAGTTAGTTACATGTCCAGAAGATGCATGAAAGGATTAATTTAATTTTTTTTTTTAATGTCTCAGTGCCATAGTCTGACAAATCTTTCATTTTGAGCTTTTTGTAGGGGTACTCATTTGTCAGGGAGCTGAAGCCTGAAGCTCAAAATGATAGCCACGTGCTCCGCTGAAGCCCATTGCCGTCTCAACTTGCCTTCCTAAAAGCTCTGTTAAACTTCATCAGATTTTAATCTCTCTGTGGGTTGGTACACTGGCACCACTGAAATCATAGGCAGAGCTCCTATGGACATCAACAGATCTGGATTCACACCATCATCTTTTTTAACAGGTGGATTTTGAAAAACAACTTCTAGCTCTCAGGTGGTAATTTTTATGTCAGGGCTGTTTTCATAGCAGTTTTTGTGGTGACCTTTTGCTTTTCCTATGTAGTCTTCTCTTCCTTGTAAATCTGTGCCTGTGATATGAACGCGGCCTTCTATCATCTGTAGAACAGTAATAATTAAGAAGTACTGATTATTCCCTGTGAACAAACACTTTGAGTCTTGTCCCTAAATTATTTTACAAAGCTTTTTGAAGATTTCAGAGATGTTCTGCCACAGGGAGGGGTAAGGAAGAAGTGCAGAAGCAAAGGCATTCTCAGGGCTGCCTGTTGAAAACGGGCCAGTCAGAAAAGCAGAGCGTAGGGGCAGAAAAGGGAATTTGACTCTCACCTGGAAGGGGAAGAACCGTGGCACTGGCTCCTGCTTTCTGGGATGACAGTACTGACTTTTTAAGCAGAAGTAATTAAGTTCTTCTTAGTGGGCCTTTCCAATTTCAAATAAGGTTTCTAAGCCAGAAGATTATGACTCTGTTCTTCTCTCTTTTCTTTTGACCCATTGCTTTTTATAATTTCTGGCTGCATCATAGCTTGGATTCAACCATGACTGCAGTCAAAGCAGTTTCTTGGGAAGTAACCAGAGGAGTTAGATCCACCTCTTTCTGAGTTGTATTAGTGTTCTTATCATTAAACTGGCACCACCACCCATGAAGTTAATTGAGGTGCTGTCTATGACTAACTTTTCAGGATTCTCCAAGGTCTCAAGTAAGCTTTTGCAATTGTATGTCTTATCCTGAATTGCTTTTAGAAGGAGATAAATATCTATCTTCACATTGTTAGGGTACTTCTGATGATATATGCCAGCCAGAAAAATTTCTAGCCAGATTAAAAGGTACGTAGTGAGTTCAGGTGCCAGGAAGTTTAAGTAGTACTGGAAGTTGGGTAGACTGGTTTGTTGTTTGAGATTCAGAAAGGTTTACGTGCCTGGGACACACTTTTAATAGATATCAACAGCACGTAGTCTAAAACCTTCCATCTTCTCGGAAGAAAAAGTGTTCCAAACCAAAACAAGTCAATGTATGACTTATAAGTTTAGTGGAAAAGACATGAAAAGTAAGATATTGAGAGTGTTCCATCTGGGGTAATTTTGATTAAGTTCCATACCAGGTCAATCTGCAGTCTCAGCAGTCACTGCTACCTGAGTATTATGTGGTGTATTTTATTTCCAGGCTAATAAGAGAAATGAAGAATTTGCAAGACAATAAGTTTAGAAAATATTAAAATGACAGTTGACCCGCAGATCTGATGATCCCGTAAAAATTCCATCGTAAACAAAAATCTGTCATTATACATGCAATGTAAATATGTTTCTAGTAAGTCACAGGGGATCTCTTAGACACAAATTCATCTTACTACTGAGGTATTTAAATAAGAAAACCCAGAAAATGTCAGACAGCTGTATTCTTTGGAATAATTTAAATAAGCTAATGTGGTATTTGGTTTACTGGTTGCATCCTGTTGCCTATATGCAAGTCTCTGCAACTTAGTCACTTCACTCTAATTTTTTTTTTCTTGTGTAACCATCTTAAAAGCTATCTAATCTGTTGTGTACCTTTTCATTCCTTGTTTGCATTGATCTAGAACCAAATAGCTTTCAATAAGTGCACAAATGATGCATGAGGTATTACACGTGTGCGTAGCTGCAGGTTTCTGTTACAGATATAATAAGCAACAGGTATATGTGGAGTGTACAGTTATACGCCTTGGAAACCTCAGGGTTAAGCTGACGTAAGTGCTTTCTGATGGCTTGCGAGGTAAGATCTAGCACAAGGCTCTCTAGGGACGAATTTCTTAAAAAAATAAAAGTGAGTTTGACCACATTTATTTGATATTACATTCATAGGTGTAAAATAGCAGTTTATAGTTTCACTTGTCCATTTCCCTTGCTCTGGAACTGCCTCCCTGATCAAGAAATTCAATAGCTATTAAAAGCTGCAGCTGTACTAACAGACTTATGCTTCATAGGAGGCATTTTGCAGCTATTACTTTAGAACAGGCGTTCCGTGCCAGTACAGATGTTGCGTCCACCTTTTTCATAAGCGCTTTATCTGCACCGTGGGCATTGCATTTCTAAGGCTCGCTTGAAATTGCTAAACACACTCCATAGCTGTAATTTATTTGGGCTGGTGTAGTTCAAAGACCTGAAGGCTCAATGTGCACCTGTTCTATTCATCTGAACAGGAAAGCACTAATTCCACTGCATGAGAGTTTGTAGAGTTTGGATCTCTTCTTTATGAATCTCCTGAACCAAATGCAGCCCTTCTTTGATTCACGTGTATGTTCCCCTTCCCTGAAATGGAAATAGCGTGCTTATATGTCACCAAATTTCAATTTTCTAATATTGAAGGGAGAACCTACCTCTTGATCTAATGGAGAACTAGCGTACAACTACTACACTCCCTCAGTCAATCCATCTCTGGGTAATCAAACACACATAGTGAAAGATGCAACGTGTAGAACTGCATGTGTAAATGGAGCAAACTCTGCTAGTGTGATGACACTGGTTTCATTGCGGTTAGATATGACAAACACTTCTGACTTTAATGTATTTGAAGTGATATAAAATGAGTGAGAAGGAAAAGCAACTGCTTAACATAATCTGATTCAACTCCTAATACACCGATATCAGTGAATTTGTGCTAAGGTAAGATAAACAACAGTTGAAGAAGGCAATAGCCTAAATAATAAATGATACATTTTGAATATGTAATGTTGAACCAGCACAAGAGCCATTCATTCAACTGTTTCAGCCCCAAATTCTGGAATTCAGACAAAACCCCAGGAGTAGTCCTAGCTTTGAAAGACAAAAAAAGACTCAAAAAAAAACCCTTTAAGAAAAATCAAAAACCACCCCAAACAAAGCAAACAAGAAAGTCACTGTTCAGTGAGGTTTTTCAAATCCAAAGCTATGTCCCATTTTGCTCAGTTCTGCTGGAGATGTATGTCATCTGTAGACATGTCATCAAATATGACTCAAACCAACCCTTCCCCCAAAATAAATAGATGCAACCACATAGACTGAAATTATTCTTTGGCATTTTGAAGATTCTACCCTACTTGTGGTCCGTTTTTAATTTAGAATTAAACCAAGGATTGATCCCTTACTTAGTGTTTTTGTTAAAACAAACGAGTAAAAAAGCACTTGTGTCATAATTGATCTTGTTAAAAACTTGTTTCGTGCAATAGAATGGAGAAGCAGCACCTCTGTAGAAAAACAAATGAACAAAAAAAAGGACTTAAAGAAAATAGCTATATGTAGAAGTAAAGAGAAGGCAATAAGAGGACAGAAGTTTATTCAAAGTATGTATTTTGGGAATAGTGATTAAATACCGAAGCAAAGATATTAGTAACTACATTTCAAAAATGCAGTGCTCCAGAATTGTGCATTTAGGAGTTGAATTCAATTTCAAAGTTCTGATGACATTGACAAACCACACAAGCCTCATTCAACAGGCCAAGGACACCCCCTTTGATTCATCTCAAGACACAGCAGAATTTGGCCCCTCAGGTTTAGGATGCCATCAGAAGGTCTAGAGAGAATTACAGTCTTGCTGTACACAGCTGAATGTATATAATTCTTCAAGTAAAATTTGTGTCTTAGGTGTTGTAAAAGAAATGAAAGGTAGCTGTTAATTCCAAGGCTTATAAATATGTCAGTGGGTTTTCATAATGTCTTAATAAATTACAAGAACAAACTCAGTGACTCATGATGTCACCAGAGCTACATGGTGCACTGTATTTATTGTAATTATGTGCTATGCCTCACAGAATTATTTTTCTTTTCTACATGAATATATTGGTCTGACTAAAAAATCAAAACAATCCTCATTGATTTCTCCATTCATTTTTATTTGCTATCTTTCCACTGGTTTCTTGTTCTGAATCCTTCTTCAAATGAAGGAAATTTTTTAGAAAATATATTTAAAAGCAGATTGCTGCAACTGCTATATTTATTCATTGAAAGGCTGAAATAAAATACAGTTTTCAAATATCCTTAAATTTGGGTGAAGTTCAAATTTTCCTTGGATCCTAGTTCTCTGGCTGGCCACCAGCCCGTATCACTAATGGTATAACTAGCTGAAAAATGGAAAAACAATTTCATGAAAATTTCAAGATTATTTTGGCTTAGATCTGAAGTGTAGAGATAGCATCAATATCATAGTGTCAGTAATGCTTCATTCTTTAGTCTGAAAAATAAACGCAGGATGGGCTAAGTACTTGAGGTGGGTTAAATGTGTAAGACTAATTCAAACAGCATTTCCAAACCACGACGGTAAACTTGGGGTGTGTAGAAGCCCTTGGGTCTTCAGTGCTCCCCGTCCAAACTGGTTTTTAACTCTCACAGGTGGAAGCTGCAAGTGTGGTTTACCTTTAAGTGTCATGATTAAATGTTCTTTTGTATCAAAAAGATATAGTGAGTTGATACATTGAATTGGCCCTCCTCCCACCTACATGCTTAGGTGTTGGTTTCAATGGAGCAGAACCTTTTACTTAAGATTGCATCCAGTTTTATGGCCCTTATTTAAGTCACTGGAATGGTGCATCTGAATTTAACATAGGTTGATTTGATGATGTGCTTCCCTGAAGAGATTAAATAAAACATAGAAATTACCCCCAACCATTCTCCCATCATTGCTGAACTAATTCTCCAAGATATCTGTATGTGAAAAGCCTATATATAAAATCTCCTTCTTTAAGCTGTATGTACATTCACGTATTGCTTGCAATGAAATCTTTTCAATATGGGGGTCTTAATTTTTGCTCTCATTTATCAAGAAGCAAGCAGGAAACCTCATTCCAAAGTACCCAATCCAAAAATAATAGCAGTCTGTAGTCAAATTTTATGAAAGCATCTTAGAATTTATATAAATAAAACTAGTATACATTTCAAAGAATATATAAAATGCTGGCGTTTGCTTTTACTGCAAAGGTCAAAGAGCTGATTAAAATTATAATTTCATTAATTTTAAATTAGGTATTTAGTCATAACATATACTAAAAAAAAAAAAAGCAGCACGTGTACCTCATATAGTAAGATAAAGTTTAATATATTTTATTAGCTTAAGGGACACAGAATAACTATCTATCCAGAACTTCAGGCATGCATTTACATAAATATATTAAATTAAGAAAAGCAATTATACACTTAAACATCCTTTTGTCTAGAAAATCATTAAATCCACAGATTAACAATAAATCCAACTCTATGCATTTATCACTTCCAGATACAACTGTTCCATTTCTCAGATATTACACAAATACATTTGTTAGAATTTATATGCATTATACATATATTATATATTACATAATAATGTGTATACATACATGGTGTTCAATAATATAATAATAATTTGTACTTTTTATAGCACTTTTCATTTGAAGAGCTCAAAGCGCTTTACAAGAGTTGATTTCACTAATTTTCAGATGGAAAGTGGAGGCACAAAGATGCAATTGTTTCAGGTTAGACAGAATTTGTGACAGACAGTAACTGAATTCTCTTGTTGTGAACTTCAGCCGTGCTGTCTCCCTAAAAAGAAATACACATATAGCATGTGTAGTCTACATAAGCAGACTTTCAAAGACTTGTAAGGTCTCAAACCAAGAAAGCACTTAATTATATTAATAACATTAAGCGCATGACTTCAGTGAGATTCATGTGCTTAAAATTACTTGTCTGCTCCAGTGCTCTGCTAGATTGGTGCCTGTGTATGCTTAGTGGTATAATACAGTTTATAGAAGATACTTAAACATAGTTTGGATGATATTTTCTAAGCTATTTTCCCACATTTCAAATGTACATACAGTACCTGATGGCTACTATAAAATAAAACAAAACTAATTAAACAGAGGAATATCACACCAGTAATGGTCTCAAGTGACAGAATATTGTTATTTCCTTTTCTGCTTGGCTCCCATTAGAATCTAATTGTTCTCAAAAGGGAACTAAAGTTTTAATTCTGCAGTGTGTTGTGTGTGGGACAGCTAATAGCATTTCTGGGTAATTCACAGGGTAAGGTTACTGCTTCTGGTATTAATGGAGATCATACATCTGGTGACTTAATACCAGATGGTCCTGATCTCAGTATATCTTTGTATGAATTAAGTTCATTCTGCACACCAGTTTTGACTCTGCCCAGAACGTTTTCCTTTTAGTGGTTCCTCCTAGGACTATTCAGAAAATGGGATTTGTTTGTTACTGCCTTGCGATGCAAACCGCCTTTCAGTCCTACAGCAAAATGCATCCTACGTAAAAATACAAAAAAAGCCTCAGACAGCCACATCTCTCTGCCTTCTTCCCACCCAAGAACATTGTGAACACAGCCCCTGCGTATATTCACATGCTTTAGCTGGCACCTTCTTTCTGAAATTTTGTGGGAATTTATGCAGCTTTTCATTGAAATAATTTTTCGCTTTCATTTTCATTGCAAAATGAAAATAAATGGGAAAATCTCATAGACTGTAAGAAGAACTATATGATACATGGGACCCTATTGACCACTTACAACAGATGGAAAGTTGTTTTTTATCAGTAGAAATAAAACTCTTTGAATTGTAGCTTGCTATTTGTGCACATTCTTAGTAGCAATTTCTGAAATATTTGATTATGGAAGCCAGTATGTGTGCAGTAGACAATAAGTAAAGACACATTAAATATATATATAACAGAGAATATTTTTTTTCTGAATTCCCGTAGCATGAAATGATCACTAGAATGATACATTCTCAGTAATGAGAGCTCTGGTAAGCAGGTGCGTCACTTGGCTTTCAAAGCAAACTGTACAGTGTAATGTGAAGAAGCCTATGGGAATTTTCTTTGGGTTATGGTACAACATGATAATCCTTTGCCAATACATAGACAAAGTTACTATTTATTAATAACTCATGAGTGAACTGAAGGAAAAAGGTTGATGTGTCAGTTGAACCACTTTTACAGTGCTACAAAATAGTAATATTTTTCTTTTCCCAGAGAAGGCATTAGTAATACTGTCTGATTAGTCCGTCTGATGAATGTGAATCTATGCAGAATTAATTGCTGTGCTAAGATTGTTTGGACATTGTGCATTTTATAGCATGATACATTCTGTGTGCAGAATTGTAATTGAAATGGGTGAGTACAAAGGCTCACGGCCGTCTCTTTGCCTCGCACGCGTCTGTAGAATACCTGTCATGTCCCACCCTGTCATCGCTTACGCCTGTCAGCTCAGCATGGAGGAGTCTCATCGCTTTCGGTCGTATTAGGAAGGGTGACAGCAACGGTTTTGGATTTAGGGTATAGTCTTGGTTGAACTACTACACCATTCCTATTAAATATAGGTTTGAAAATTTGCCTAGTGCTGCTGAATTCGGCCTTGTAATGCTGGACTCCAGACACTGCGGGAACTCATCTGTTGGTGTTCAGGAGCATCTGTGGGTGCAACTTTGGGCCCTGTCTTACCGTGGCTGTTTCACAAAATGGGGCCACTCACTTGGTATTTTTTACTTCCCTGTTTAGTGGCATATGCTTAAGTATTCGAAATAAGCATACGTGCTTGTGAAAGAGAAACAAATGTGAGCTAACTGCTCCGCGTTTTTAAAGAAGTATCGAGCAGCCCGGCCAATTTAACAGACCCCTTGTGTAACTGTTGGCGGTACCCATCAGGAAAGCCAGGAGGGCTGGCCGTGCTCCGTACGTCTTTACGCGTGGCTGAATCTGCAGTCTGGTTTCAGAAAGCCTCAGTGAGCCTAATGACTGCAGATGCAGACACGGAGAGATCATGCGTGCACTGATGTCTGAAGTTCAGATCTTCTGCCAGCTAAGTGGATATCTTTTAAGGACTTAATCCTATAACTAGTGAAGTCAATAGGAGATTTTCCGTTGACATCAATGAGTCAGGCCCTCGAAGATTAAAGTAATCCTGGACAAGTAATCCTGGACTAAGCTTTCAGGTGGCTTATGCTGTTTCACACCTATATCCTAAAAAGTACACACATCTTATTTCACTGAATTACTCTGCTGTTGAAAACAATTAACATTTTAGTAAATCGCTCTTAAAATTTTTCATTTTTTCTACAACATTTTGCCCTGAAACTCCTTATGGAAATATTTATCAGGTTTTTGTAGCCAGAACCCAGATTATTTGGTACATTTTTTTCTGCAAATTTAGATTAGAATAAATGTAAAGGGTTGGTTGCCTTTTTGGCAAGATTCTTAGTTATATTTTTTAAGTGACAAAAATATTGGTCAATTTTTAATATTGTAAAATGGGAAAAAATAGTTTTTATTTACTTCATGACTCCCTTCCCTTTTTTTCTGAGACAAAGATCGCATTTTCAATTGGACAGAAGATCAAAATGGTATCATTCCTAATTAAACTGATACACAGTTAAACTAAAGGATAATAAAATAAATGTCTTTTAAAGAATTTACATAATTAAGGAAAAATAAGCAGAGCAGTCTGTCCTCGGAGTTGCTTTTTCCATGTAGGCCTGATCTTACAAGTGCCTATTTACTCTGCATATTTGTACATGAAAAGGTCTTTGTTTCTAAACCCAAATCGGAGAAAGTGCATACTGAAAAGCAACATTTCATAATCCCAGGTATATTGTAATATCATTCAGCTTTTTACTTGAGGCATCTGATTATTGTATTGAAATGGGAAACCTTTTGATTACCACAGTGACTGTACACCAGGGGTGTCAAACCATTTTCACCGGGGGCCACATCCGCCTCGCGGTTGCCTTCAAAGGGCCTAATGTAATTTTAGGACTCTATAAATGTAGGAGTGGTTACACTATACATTTTACCTAACTTACACTTTGCGTAAAATAGAATAACCTGTAAGGATTTAAAGGTACAAAGGTTTTGCATCTGCGGCTCTGACTGTTAAAAAAGAAGTGTATTTCCTTGAGGGTGAGGGTTTGAGCTAATATTTGTAATTGGACGCATTAGAAAAATGAGTTTACTGTTTTTCTGAAATGGAGTAAAACAATTTGGAGCTGATTTTACATAACATCTTTTTGTCTCCCTACTTATCTATGGAGTAAAAACGTTTCTTCTTGTATTCCAATAATAAGCCTTCTTTCTGATCAGTGGCATTTAAACAGAGAAAAATTAAGGTTTCCTCTCCTGAAACAATAGAATGGAGGTTGAAAACTAGCAGACACCAGGAGCAGAGTTCCGTTTCTTGCAACAGGTATGTTTGTTCTCTTTTAACAGCAAAAAGACTCCAAGAATGCCTGAAATGTACCATGTGTTTGGAACAGAGAGGCAGTATCTCTGAATAAAGGAAGAAATGAATGGAATAAAAGATTAGGAGAGAGAGAGACAGAGACAACTTGAACACATACATAAAATCCCTTCTGGAGGCCCTTATCTAATTGCCTCATTTATCTAGTTTCATTTATAAGCTCAGTTTTATTCTGGGACATTCTCGGGGGTTGCGTGAGAATGGCTGCAGAATGACCTAACTGGCAATCGGCTTTCTACAGACCCTTTTTTTTTTTTTTTTTTTTTTTTTTTTTTTTTTTTTTTTTTTTTTTTTTTTTTTTTTTTTTTTTTTTTGTATGCCAATTCTCAGGGCAATTACTGCAGTTGCCCTTTTTATATTAGCATCTTGGGTGGCTAGACATGGGGTTTACTCACTCTCTTTAACAGTATAATTTCTTTTGATAAATAAGCAGCTAGGATTTTGTGTGTCTTTTTTTTTTTGAGAATACTTCTTTTCCACTGGCACTTCCTATGTACCTATGTGGGCTTAATGCAGATGCTTGCTTTCACATGATATAAAAGATGATTTTAAAATGAAGCAAAACGCTTTCCACAAACTATCTCCCCTCCCTTTCTAATCTTTACTTAGATTACTTATTACTTTTGAAGTTTTTATTGGAATCACTCAAACTTTTTTTTTTTTTTTAGTAAAATAAACGGAAATATTTTGCTTAATTTTTAAAAGCCATTTTCTGGGTGCAGCACAACTGATGAGAGTTTTTTGCCATTGATTTGCATGAGGCCTGGATTTAATTCTTAGCCTTGACTGGAGTTTTATTTTCCGATTTCACTAGTAAACTAAATTGTTGTTATTATTAAGTTCAAAACTCTAAGATCATTTTTATCCCTTCTCTACATGACTATGGCATATACATTTCTTTAAAGAAAGTGTTAAAGATGTTATCTCTGTCAGATATTTAAATGTTGCTAAAATATATCAGTGACTTTCTTGCTTTGCTGATTATGGAGAATGTAATAAAACTGTGCTGTCTGACAGATTTAGACAGCTGGTTCATTCATGAGAAGTTCACATTTTTGTCACCCACGTTGAATAAGGAAAGATTAGATGCTAAGGTCAATTTACAAAAATGGTTGTCAGGACATTTTTTAATTGTAAAACTTTTTGTGATGGAATTCGGGGAAAAGACTATAGGCAGAAAGCAGCGGAGACAAAGAGCTGCTATTAACCTACAGATGCTACCACAGGGTTCATTTTAAGATTGGTCACACTGCTGAGCCAATGGAGTGTTCGTGTGACTAGAAGGGACCACCCTTTTCTGGGGTGAGAGGGCAATTTGGTCTTCATGCTCATTTAATCCCAAAACATCTCTCAATGGACTGTCAGTGAATCTACATTGTGCAAAATTATGCATGCACTTTTTAATGCAGACCATTGTTCGCTGAGCACTTTAACCAAGATTTCTCAACCAATTTCCATTTGGCATGAGGTCACTCGAAACCCTGGCAAACATATATGGAAGGCAAAGGTAATTTTCTATTCCTCCGAGCCGAAATGCTTAAAACAGAGAAATGCAAGCAGCAATCATGCTGTACTTTCAGATTTAATACTTACTGAATGAAGACTGACAACTCTCTACTCTCTATAAAGGAAAATCCGTTGCATGTCACTGCCCTACAGAGGTAATTTTGCTACTGGAGATAATATTGCTGAAGTCTTTTAGATCTGTTGCCTCAAGTATTGTATAATTGTTGATGCATGAGCAGCTGATTATAAGAACTATAGGATGCGCAGACTGTGGCTACTCTGCTTTCTTTTCTGAGGCAAGATTTTATAAAAGCCAGGTAGTGCAAAGGAAATCTGACAGTCAGTAAGTAATGAGTGAAGAAACTGCCAACAACGCCCTAGAGCTGGAGATAAGAGGGCACCCGTTCTGAAGATACATCTAATTAGACTACTAATGCTTTAGAAAACCTGACCATAGCATGTACACCATATTTATTGATACATTTACAAACACTCGATTTTACGTTAGCTCTTCAAGGAACATTTACATTTAGAACAGCATTTGGCGAGAACTGTGACACGTTTTGTACAGGTGACATGTTACACAGCCAACACGTGCTCATGTGAGCTCTCCTCCAGTGACGTTCCGTTCAGTGTGAAATCCTGTTCAATCTGGCCTGGCCTGTTACTGTGAAAATCGCTTTATGAACACTTACAACATATGCTGGAATTTTATTATGATTGTTTGGCGGTTGTTTTTTTCATCCGTCGTAAATGAATACAAGTTGACACAAGGATACATTTCTAGATTAGATCCACAACATATTAAAGAGTGTGTTTGCTCTCTCTTTCCCCGTCTTTCCAATTAAGTTGGTGAAAAATGTAACTTTAAGATTTTACAGGACATGGTAAAGCTGTCTCATCTAGATGATGTCTATATTATAAAAATAAAATAAAATAATATAAATATGTAACATGAACCCAGTGCCCATCGTTAAATAAAATAAATGATAAAAAGCAGACCTTCTAGGATGACTGTTTTTGAAATATGCAATATAATTTAATAATTAAACACTCAAAACAATCTTGATATTAAGCTGCGATAACCAGATCTTTGCATCTATGCTAGATAAAGAAATGCATAATATTCTGTAATAGACTTACATTGATGAAGGTGAAGGTTACAGTCTTACAATGAATTACCTAGATAGGAATGCATTAAGGAGTTCTGAAATATTGTCTCATGATGTAGTTCAGTTCACCTTAGAAACCGTTACAACCAGATTTTATGAAGTCTAGCAGTTTATACAGTGATATTCGAAAACTGGTCTCTTATTGCTATAGTCAGATAGGTACAGCCATGAGATTTCTGGGATGTTAAAGAATCCATTAAGACATCACGGAAGTACTTTGACGAAAACGTGGTTTACAGTGGAATTTGTAAACTATTTCTCATGAAGAAATAAATATTAAAAAAAAAAATCCACTAGCTGTAAAACCGTATTTGTGATAGTGCGTGCATGTGTATGTGTGCAAGTATTGGATACGGGCATGTCTGTGGAGACATACAGAATTATTTACACACATACAAAGAATTTATCTGCACATTTGTGGATATTATACTTAAATTAATAAAGTAAATCAAATCACCAGTATTTGTTGCAGGATAACAGTCTTTTTAAAATGACAGGACTCAAAACAAATGCCCGTTGAAAGTGTAGTTTCCAAATAGTCCCAGAAACTATACAATATAGCTGGTTAGATCTAGCAAATAGGATGTCATGTCTAGGATCTGATCAAGAATACCTGCCCTTGTCACTCTTCGGATGTTTCTATCCACTTGTTCACACTGGGGGCCGAGATAGCCTTTTTTACATAAGCATTTATTAGGCCTTACACAGACACCTCCATGGCGACAGGCTGGGTCACATTTTGCTGTGGGTAAAAAAACAGCAAGTTTCTATTTTGTTTAGAACATCACAAAGCAAAAAGATACAGTACACATTCATTAATAACTTTCTGAAACTTATAAAGCACATAAATGAAAAACAAAACAGAAAGGGTGAAATATGAGAAGTTTTGAAACTATTTTTAAAAGTTTTAAAATATTAGGGGGAGGAAGTAATTTTGTATGTCTGAGAGGACGTCACCCAGGACAGACTGTGAAACTCCAATAGCAGGTTTTTGAAAGTGTCCAATTCCCATATTCATGCTTGATTCTGGAGTGCATAGAAAACCCATCTCAAAAGAGTTTGGGCTCTAAATGTCATCTCATTTGAAAACAAGATACGGAGCACATCTGTGTCTCTAAACAGTGGTACTCTGCCTCATCCCATTTCTTATGCTGGCAAAGCAAAAAAGTCCTGAAGTTGGTGAGATGTTTTAGGACCTGGCCATCTTCAAGTCAGCAAGTACTGAATAAAGAACCATAGTACTTTTGACAGCTTTTATGAGTTATTAAAGTTTCAGAGTTTTTCCCTCTCTTTTTAGCAGATGCCTGACAATTCCCTAAACAGTTCTTGGTTAATCAACTTGCTAAAGTTTTTCAAATGTAAATGCTATTTTAAATTGTAGCCAGTGTTAGCAAAACTAATAATCAATAACTTTAGTTGTGGAAGTATTTTCTTCTGGGGTAGAGTCACAGCGCTGTGATAAATATAATGTATCTTTCTTTTTGCAGATGTTTTCCTGTTTAATGTTATCTATGACAAAACTAAAATATTGATTTACAGAGATTTGTAATACACTGTATAAAAACAGCTTTCTTGGTTTTATTAATGGATTTCTTAATTACCCTAGGAGGAAACTGATGCCTCAAAAAGTAATTTTTCTTGTTTAATTTATAATGGGAGCTTGAGGTCCTATCTGGAATACCTGTGGAATACAGGGAGGAAAGATCCTTAGTCTGCATATTTTCTGTAGCTCTCTTGTACATTGCACCTACCCAATTATATATGACAGATTATTCAAGACCCATTTATGTTCACACTGGAGATGTTTTTTACTTGTCCAAGTGGGACTTGGACAAGGGCTATAGAATAGGCCTTGTTCTCTAAATATAAGAAATCTCTGACTGACAGGTGAGGACGACTGAAGTCGGGCTATTTGGCCAGATTACCTCATCTGTTTCTCTACCCTGCTTTTGCTGCATGGCTGGATGATGGTCAGCTCATGGATCTTGCCAGTAAGAGACGTCTTTAGCAATGTCATTTGTGTCATTTCATTCTGAACTAAGTCACTCCTACTCATGCCTACAAACCCTGAGATTGCTGGAATTTTACACTCCAGGCTATAAGGACCCTGTAGCTGCCTCTGCTTCAGCAGGGTCCTCCCAAATGCCTTTCAACCCGAGTTATCCCTGGTCCGTCACGTGGTCCTTGCTGTGTCTTACTCTGTGATTCTATTCCTCTTTTGAGTTTGAGCGGAACCTTCTCTCTCATTAATGTTTATAAATATATAAACGGGGAGTGTCACGAGGATGGAGCCAGGCTCTTCTCAGTGACAACCAATGGTAAGACAAGGGGTAATGGGTTCAAACTGGAACACAAGAGGTTCCACTTAAATATGAGAAGAAACTTCTTCTCAGGGAGGGTGACAGAGCACTGGAACAGGCTGCCCAGGGAGGTTGTGGAGTCTCCTTCTCTGCAGACATTCAAAACTCGCCTGGACACCTTCCTGTGTAACCTCATCTGGGTGTTCCTGCTCCGGCAGGGGGATTGGACTGGATGATCTTTTGAGGTCCCTTCCAATCCCTAACATTCTGTGATTCTTTGTACAGGCATCTGGTCAAACTTGCTGAGTAAATAAGCTCAGTCAGCAGACTGTGTGATGCTCTAGGAACAGCGTCTGGTGCCCAGGCTTGCTCTGGAAGATCTGCATATACCAGAGTTACAGAGCTAAGGCATAACCACAGTCTATGTACGACAGTGATAGCACAGCTGCGACATCCCATGTTTGTTCACGTCGCCCCTTCAGTGGCATACACAACATCTACTTTGCTCACAGTCACGAAAGTGACTTTTAAAAGATACGTCATGGCAACAAGATAGGACTTAAAAGCACCACGATTAATAATGAATCACAGTAACGTTCTGGTTATTAGCTGCTTTGTGATAAGTTGTATGTGGAATTCTCTTTAAAAAACTGGAGCCATTTTATTTGGGAGGATTGAAAGTAACAGTGTACCCAAACTAAAGTATTTGGATTAAATTAGTGAAGTGCAAAATACACAATTGTGACCTGCAGGTCTGACTTATCGTCTTTCCTGACAAAGATACTCCTGTTTGACACTGACAATGACAATACTGCAGGTGGAAGTTGAATGTCCAAACATGGAACATGTGTTGATTACACTTCATTTCATTTTATAGCCTTGATGAAAAAATAAGAAGAGTGTTGTCTGTCTTATTTATGCTATTAATTGCATTCTGTAATGGTTCACATTGCATTAGATGTTTTATCCATTGCACTCATCTAAAGACTTACTGTGCTCCTACAACTCATGAGTATTTCTTTAATGTTGTCTTAGAACTAATGGTCAGTGACATATATTGACATTTTCTCTCAGCAAATAATTAAAAGCTAATTATGACATATCACTGCCTTTTTTCACTTGTTGCTATAATCTGTATACAAACCGGTTCTGCAGAACTCTCCTTCCCAGCCTTGATTACAGCAGCATTTTCCTGTAGGAGTGCAGTGCCCGTTCCGACAGTGCCTTGAGCATTCAGATGTCAGTACCTGTGCAGGCTGAGCTGTTCTTTTGCATTCTTCAGGGACTAAAGGCCTGTAAAAAATATACAAGCCAAGCAGATAGTTAAGAGCTGGAGTCAGGGATAAAAACTTTGGGTTTTTAAGTCCTGATTCTCTTTTATGGTATTCTCAGTGGGAGAGATCTCTGTTCTAAGGGGATTGCTTTTTTCCTCAAAAACACCAGTAAAAATAGAGTTGATATGTTACATTACAGAAAAATACATTGTGATTTGCTGTTCTTTCATACAACTGCCTTCGGGGGTCTTTTACAAGCTTAAATAACAGTCCTTGAGAACTCTTGATGCTTGAACTTGGCAAAACCAGCTTGCTAAGGAGCTTATCACAGGCAGCATATAACTCTAGATATAATAATTTCATTATCAGACATGCTAAACTGTACTGATAGTCTGGCTGTTTTTCAGGGAGCACACATAGTCACATAATTCAGCTCAGAATCTGATGGTGTCTCTCTGCTTTTCTAGACATTGCATATTTTTTATTTCTGTATTTTTGTGAAATTATATTTGGATTAGGTATTCCACATGCTTATTTAATCCTGTTTCACTGTGAAGGTGACCAAGCACTGGCGCAGGTTGTCCAGCGAGGTTGTGGAGTTTCCAGCCTTGGAGATGTTCATAACCTGTCTGGACACGGTCCTGAGCAACTGGCTCTAGGTGGCCCTGCTTGTTACGTAGTGCAATTTTTCTGTCAGTCCCTACAAAATATTTTGGATGTCCAGCAGCCTTTTTTATTTACAAAAGCACAGCATTATCTTCCTTAACAAAGAAGGCACTGTAGTGTTCCTTTTGTAGTGTGAAGAGTGTAAAACACTTCAGTGTTTTAACCTAAGCTTGCCCTAACTGTTGATACGACTCCCAAAGCTTTTTTAGACTTTTATTTTTTTTTTTTTTTTTTTAAATTTAGCTTTATGTCATCAGGCTGACCATTTATTTTATTTGCTAAGTTCAGCAGCTAAAGACTGATAGGATCATCCCAAGGCTACAGGTTCCCAGTACAGGTATCATGTTTTGTCTCTGCTGTGGGTTTGATTGCATAAGGATAAGTTGAGCAAAGAACATCAGGATCTCCAAAGAGATCTAATCAAGTAATTGAATAGTGGGAGCAGAATGAAAAATTAGGTTAATTAGTGGTAAATACAAAGTAATTCATTCTCAAGGAAATAATTTGAACTACTGCCATACATTCCTAAGTTTGACATTTGCATTACAAAGATTTTAATAGTTTTGGGGAGACCTCAGTGAAACCTTGGCTTAGTGTCCAGCTAGAATCCAAACAAAACAAAATTGTATGAGATAGGATAGGATAGAATATAGAATATAGAATATAGAATATAGAATATAGAATATAGAATGGAATAGAATAGAATAGAATAGAATAGAATAGAATAGAATAGAATAGAATAGAATAGAATAGGAATTAGAATAGAAAGAATAGACTAGAACATTATTGATTATACTGACATCCGTATTAAATCCACAATTATATGCAAATAGCTGGAATAACAACTTGTGCACTGACTGCCCTATCAAATATTAAAATCCTAGACTGATACTCCTGTGTGGAGAAAAGGATGGTCTTCAGATTCTGTGAAAGAAGGGGTATGATAGAGGTGCAGAAAAAAAGAGGAGGAAAACTGGGCATTCTTGTTTATATCCCATTTCAACCGCATAAGAAATATTGAGGGAAAAAATAAGCTAAAGAAAATAAAATTAACTAGTTGAACTCATGGCTTCTAAGATATCAATGAAGCCCATGTTCTAGTAGGATTTTTAAAAGATATTCCTATGCACAATAGGGCCATTCAAAGTAATAGGGCAAAAATAATTTATAATAAAAATAAGCGCTCATACCTAATGTTGTAGAAGTCTCTCACTAGTTGACTGGGCTTACATTTTTCCCCTCATTTGGCATGCAGCTTGTTAATGGTACATTACCAATTTTCTTGCATTTTCCTTTGAAACAGTAATAGAGCACAGGCTGGCTGTTTTGTTTCACTGAAGCACTTTCTCTGCTCAGTCTTAATTGCTACCATGGTTATTTAAACATCTATGCAGAAGAACTGTTTCTCCAAACATGTAAAGGACAGACAGAATGTGTAGATGCATCATTTAGTGTAGTACCACGTTCGGATTTCAAAAATACTTCTGAGAATCAGACTTAAGGTCCTGTATTATAATTATTATTATTTTGAAACATGTTTTGACACCTTTTGTGCAGCATATTTGAAACCCTTTCAGGTTTTGTGTTTACATATTTCCACAGCTGTCTTTGAAATATAATGCATTTTTTGACCTCTAAGGAATTCTAGTTCTGCAGTAATGAGTGCATTACATGTACGATCTGATTAAGAAAGTTCCTGCACTTAAAATGATATGTGAGATTCACAGGTAATGCTGTTTTGGAAACGGTTCTACAAAATCACACAATTTTCAGTGGAGACTTGTTCAGATTTAAAGTCAAAGGATCTGTGTTCCGATTCCTACCTCTGGGAAAAAGAAAAAAAAACTTGAGCTGATTTCTTTGTAGTCAACTGCATAGGAGACAACGTTCTTTCTTCATTTGTGTCTGTTAAGGCCCATTTCTTTCAAGTTACTTTAAATAGGAGTCTTCTATTTCCTTGCTAAAACACAAGTACAATACTGTGTTTAGCAGGACACATAAGCTCAGGCTCCTGGAGCATCTCTTGAAAAAGAGCTCCAGGGGCATACCTTTAGCAAAGAATGACCTCATAAGTCACAGAGATATTTCATTTGTGAATATAATTGTTTATTTTATTAATAGCTGTAAAGTATGATAGTGCTGGAATATATGGCTCTTTTAAAATTTGTATTTAATGTGGGAGGCAGTAATCATACTTTTTTGTAGCCAGCCAAGCATGGCTGGTCACTTTTATGATTTAAAGTTTTCTAGTGCTCTTGGTACTTGTAAATATAACCTTGCCTTTTATTCTACCATCAATCAATAACTTGCACTCATCAGCCTTGGATAATATTTATTAATGGTGGGGTGGAGTAGAAACAAAGATGGAAAAAATTCTCGTTGGCAGAGTGCCCTAGGAGAGGAGGAATACAAATGCAGCTGCAGCAGAATCCTTCTTGTGTGTGAGAAGAATTACTGGTTTTCCTTAGTTGTGCTATGGGAGAAGTGACACATCTTCCTCAGGATTCGAATGCTGCTATGGTACCAACCCGCATCAAGAGAAAGTCTCTGCCCCACTATACTTACACGTTGCATTCTTAAGGCTTTAAAGGGGTGGAAATTTTCAGGCTGAGCGCAAGTTGAACTGAATCTCACAAAGGTAACATAAGTCTTGGAGCTGACTGTTGGGTCTTGATCTTTCCAGCACTTAGACAAGCCTAGGATTTTGTTTATATAGCTAGTGCTTCGCTGTGTCTCTTGACGTGGAAAATGGAGGGGAATAGATGGAGCCACACCGTGGGCTGGAGAGAATTTTTTTTTACTTGTCTCCCTCAATCTATAAAACTCTAAAGGGTACAGCTTGATTACTCTTACAGTATGCACTATTTGGTCCGCAGAAAGTCAGCCAAAAATGTGGCTGATAATGACTATTTATATGGTCTGTACGATTCTAGTTATCTTAAAGAGCTGTTCATATATACAGTACAGTACAGTATATCTTGCTTGTTAAAACATGCTTTCATGGAACTGTGTAACAACTCTAAATGTATGGAAGACGGACGAAAAGTTGTACTGGGAGTGGGGGCCCTTGCTAGGCTCCTTCACTGTATGGTGAGTAAAATAATTTTTGCCGCATTATTGTAGCTGGTATGAGAAAGTAGCCTTTACTAATAGTTTATAGGCATACAAAAAAGATTAAAACATGTCCTGGAACTGCTTAGGATTTCATGCTTTCTTTAGTGCTTCTCTTCATAGTTCCACTAAACATACAGAGTGACTGAGTTGCCATATGCGCTAGCCTGTAACTCAGACACACATAAATCAATGCAAATGGAGGGTCAAATTCAGCCGTAATACAATGGTACTGAACAGAAAACAATTCCCCTGTCATGCCTTTGACAATATCAAAAATATCTACTTTGCCACTAAAGTGAGAAAAAAAAAAAAACAAACCACAGACAAAATTCCTGGATGTTCAAAAGGGAAAACAGACATGGCTGTAGAAATCCTGACCCTGGTACAAAATACATGGAAATAATGTTATGCTTCAGTTAACTGCACTCAAGATATTAGGTATTCGAATGATGCTTAAATGCATCACCAAAATTTGTGCACTAGTTTATTTTTTTTTTTTCCTTTACAAGGGAAAATGTCAAGAAAAAATAATTTTGTTTCACTACTTGTCATAGACTAAATTTACTACTTGTCATAGAATAAATAGAGCATCTCTTCAGGTACAGCTTCTAAAATTAAAAAAAGTATACCTTTAGCCCTGGGAGAGATGCCAAAAGCTCGTTACTTGTCTCCAGATTTACTACATGGGAATAATGTGGAAAAAACTCATGGCTTTTAAGATTTAAACTCAGCAGCATATCAAATTTATTCTTATATGGTATACTTGTTCATGACCTCTAGTCTAAAGAAATTCTGTCATGTTTGAAAACTAGTCCCTAGTGAAGCCTGTATCAATGTTAATAGCTAAGAGGTCAATGCAACTGCTAAACAGTTTGTATTACTGTCAGGGTGGTCATGAAAACAACACCTGCTGCATGAGCACTTGGCAGCTGGGTCAACAGGCACTGTGGGAATTTATCAATTTAGGGGGCCACTTGCATAACACTTTGACTGATGAATTGGGAAAGACTGGCTTACTGGGCTAAAGCTGCTCTATTATGTATGACTTTCTTTAGGATGGCAGAGGCTTCCTGCAGGCTCCAGAAAATAAGCAAAAGATAAACTGAGCTGTTTTTTTCCTTATAAAGTGATAAAAAGAGAGAACTCCTTAACAGCCAAGGTTAGAAAGACTGAAAAAATAAATTAAAAGAAAAAAGGAAAAAAATCCCAAACCAAACCAAAAACTTTTACAGTTAGTGAGCTGTGAGGTGATTGAAAAAAATCCTTAGGTTTTTCCATCGTGGTTACAAAGGAGTTTTTGTGAAGTACTTCTGTAAAGTGAAACTCTCTAGACTGGTATTTGCAAAAATCTCTAATTTCTCTTTAGTGTCTCTTCTGGGAATAGTAACAGCATGTGGGTAGGTAAATGAGATAAGAATTTTGCATGCTACGGCTAAACTAAACATAATTAGACATTAATTCTGGCTTTCCATTCCCTCAAATGACTTAAGGGACAGTAACTTTTGAACAGAAAGAAATCACATGGCCCACCTGGGCTGGTGAGAGCATTCACCAACCAAATTGGCTCTTTTTACAGGCAGTTTCCAGTAGTAGCTTCAGAGTGTATCTCTAACCCATCAGAACTGAGTATCTTGATGCAGATTAGTCTAATAGTCCATGTTTCTGAGATTCCATTTCCGTACCAATTCAAGTCTCCAAGAAGGCTATACTTTCATAAACGCTATTCTTCTATCGCACTGGCAAATACTCTTGACTCATACTAAAAAATAAAATCACCAATGTTTTTGTAAAGAGCCTGAACAATGTCAGAATGAGGTATGACCTAGATATTGTCCCTTAGTGTCTGAAATCGGTCTGTTTGGAAATGTTCCCTGACCGCAGAAATCCCAGAAGGTGATGATGGAAAGGATGATAAGCGGAATTACAAATTCTGGAGGGGCATGAAAGAGGAGTGAGATGGTTTGAATCAGGTTCAAGTTTCAATCCAACAGAAAGCAGCAATTCTGGCTGTTGATAAGAAACATATTGAAATCCAGCCCGAGAAGGTGTTAGAGGGAGTGGAAGAGAGAGTCTTCCGACTTGTGCAGGGACACGTGCTTAAGCCCTGCCCTCTTTTGTAAAAATCACCTGCTGGCTCCAGAGAGCCATCTTGGTTAAAAAAAATTATTCATCCCCTTTGGAATCGCCGTATTGACAGTGGCAAACAAACTTCACAAGGGATACAGCGCTGCGTGACTGCCCCATAAACTTCTCTGGGTTTAGTCTCATCTTTTAAATGGAAATATTTTGCATTGTCTGTCAGTTTGAGTACTCTTCTCTGAATCTCTTATATTTTATCTATAATTTGCTCAGAGATAAAAGCGATCATAATGTAAGTATTCTAAATGGAGACTTACAAAGCCACATTATGGCTGTTCTGCCACCTTCTAAAGTTTATTTTTGTACTTCTTGGTCTGTCCCTGTCTATGGTTTTCAAAGAACAGCTGGTAATAATGTTTAAATTACAGCTGATATAAACCTATCAGCAGATATTTAAATATGCACTTTTAATACTGCTTACTGCTGGTTTTCTCCTCTTGTCATGCTAGAAAATGACTGCTTTTTCTTTCCTAATGGCCTTGTCTCCTATTTTCTCTGTTATTGACTAACTGGAATATTTGGGCCTATACACATTTTCTATTTCATTGTTTACCTAGTTTTCCTAGGCATTCATCAATGTTTTTGTAATTGGTACTAGTATGTATTTATAAACAGAGAGACAGAAAAATTACAAAACAGAAAGTAGAAAAACAGAACTAAAAAGTTTTTCTTTTTTGGTCACAGACTGTTTATAAAACGCTAGTATTTGCACTGGTCTTCAGGACAGCTGACTAACCCTACTCTTTGGTTGAGAAGTATGTAAGTCTTTTTCCTTATATTTTCTAGTTAGTTCCTAACCCTGAAAAGTAGTTTGCTTATGATAACGTTTTTTTGATAACCATCAAAGAATGCCTGCATTTTTTAGGGTCACAGCTTTAACTTAAGAATTTCTTCCTTTGTCTGCTATTTTAACTAATTTACCTAGTGCTAGTTTTCTGTGTTTGTAATTTTTACGGTTTCCCACATCTCCTCCAATCTCAAAGCTAAACGTGCTATTACCTGTACTCTTCACTTTACTCGAAGTTGGTAACAGGTAGTATTAATATATGTGTATTTTGCAGCACCTCACATACTTGGTTTTTACATACATTTTTAACTTTTCTGTAGCACTATAACAACCTTGTTGTAAAGACAAGGATTATTTCATTCTGTGCTTTGGATGGAAGCTATTTAGTTATTGACATGAAGTATTTGGAGGAACTGAACATGAGTTTGCTGTGGTACCTTGAATTCTGTGTTTCAAACAGCCTTGATGGTGGAGGGATTCAGAACCTCCGTGTTGATCGTATCGATTTGTTATATATCACCTCAGTTTAACACTTCATTTTTGTTATATGTGAATGATTGTTTTAGGATAGGACCTTCCCTTTGCTGGTTATTGAAGACTAATGCAAAGGGTTCTCTGGATTACCCTCATCCTCTGATCTTCTAATGGTTTAACCTGCCCACTTCTTTTGAATTCTACTGCTAACAATATCCAAATAGGAGGTTTCTTTCTTAAGCTACATTTGAGACAAGGAAAGCAGAGTCATGATTATGTTTGAGAACAACTTTGATTATGCTGCACTTTCATACAAAGACCAAAAGAAACAAAATCCTGCATCTTCATATAACATTATTTAGAATAAAAGAATTTCCTAAGCTTGCAACAGCTTATGAATGACCACTAGCAGAGGAAGACTGGTTTCTGCATGAGGTTACTAATTTCCAGCTGGGGGCTAATGCAAGGAATGATAATTTTGTTCTTTCATGCATGGAAGGCTCGCCCTGCAAATTGATTAGTCTGCCAGGGGCCACCCATCACAGGGTTTTGTTAGTAAGTCGTAAATTTCTAAGATGTGACAAATCAATACTTTGATGACATTTTTATACCTGATGCTCATAACCTACCTGTAGCATCTTTATTTTGTGTTCTAGAAAGCTTACTGTGTTAGAGTTTACAGCTATATTTGATGTATTTGTATGATGCATACCATGGGGAAGACATTAACAGGAGCAACAAAATATTCGCGTGGAAAAAAAATAACAGCATGTGAACAATGAATATTTTGTTAATAAAGCTGTACATGAACTTTTGCCAAAGCCATGGAGTTTTTAAATTGTTTACATGTGTAATGTGAAATTAGCATAAAATGGTAAATAGAGCTGCAATGCTCTTTTGTGGAAGTAACTCATTATCTTTCGCTTAAAAGCCTGCAGTGGTGTGAGACTGAATAACAACAAAACTCAAAACTTTGCCTGAATGCAAATTATCCCGTGTTTCTAAAAAGTGTTACCAAAAACTACAACCCTTTGCCACAGTCTGTTTAATTTCAACTGTGTGCCAATTTGCAGAAGTATTTTATAGTTTTCTGGTTACTTTCACCAGTAACCAAGCACAGTCTTGACCCTTGTCCATACATGAAAACAGCCAACCGTGAGTGCAGCAATGGGAGGTCTGGCCTTTCAGGTATGTCAGCTGAAGACCACCCTACTGGAAGAGGTAACAAGAACAAAAAGCCGAGGTCAAACAAGGCAGCCCCATGTAATTAGATACTAATAGTGGATTTAGGGTGTAAAATTCACTTAAAACCATACACCAACAGACTAAACAATCCCAGTAAGAATGGCAAGTTTTGTTCTAAAAAAATGTTTTTAAAACCAGAAAGCGTAAATAAAACATACGTAACAACCCTGATTGACAGACTGTGCTAACCTGCAGTAACATCTGCTTCCAAATTATTTGCTATAGGTTCGGGATAGTGTGATTATAGGACACGGAAACTCTACTGTAACTTATAGTACAGTGTGTGTCCAAATTAATGAATTTATTATCAAATTCACTTGTCCCAATAACAATTTTTAGAATTTAAATTCTGACAAGTAAATACACTCCTCTCCTAAGCAGTCAATGGCAAAACCAAAAATGCAAGCCTAGCTGCACATGATGCTGCTAACAGGAAAACATGCTGAAGCAGATGCTCAAGAAATAGGCAGATCCTTTTGCAGGGTATGATGGGGTCAAAGGAATTAATATGACAAACTTCATTTCTCTTGGCTGTTTCATTTTGTGTTAATTTCTGATGCATTCGCAGGATGGAGGTGGTACCTCTCCTTGCCACAGACTTGGTCTGATAGAGCAGCAAGATCCATCATGAAGAAAATGCTATTTCTCCAGCTAAAGTGAGTATCTGCTTGTCATCTCATTGCTGCTGGGGCCCCTGGGTCACACTGGGGACTGGCTTTTTGCAGTCTTTCCAGACTCCCTAATATTTTCATAGCTCTAGCTGCTCTGCAAAGCACCTGAAAGTGATCACATCTCAAGAGACTCTGGTTTGATAATTTTCATTTATCCTGATTTTACAACTGGTAAATTAGTCCAAATAATTAAACCAATCATATGAATCTTGTATTTTATAGATAATTTCAGTGGGATTTATAAGCCTTTTGGAAACAATGCTTTAAGGACTGGTAAAGAATTTAGTGTATTTTTGGCACACAGTCCAAGGACAGAAGGTTTCCTCCCTTGGATTCTCTGTGTTCCAAACCTTCCCATGGAGAGACAGGTAAATGCAGGGGTATGGAAGGATGTTGAAAACTAGTAAGCAGTGACAGCCACTGAGGATTCAGTCCTCTGTTTTCTTCTCCGCTGGTGGTATCTCCTGTCCAACAGAAGAGATGTTTGGGAAAGACCAAATTTGTCTCTGAGAGCTTGTGGCAAAACTGAAATTGAGGAATTGAGACGGGAAGTGCCCAGGGAAGGCTTGTCCGCTAGCTAGTACTTACAAATTATTTTTTGTAGTAGCTTTTCAGTGTACCGAGTAGGTATTGTAGGCCAGTGCTAACCTCGGTGCCAGGTTCCACTGAGCACTGTCCCACGGCAGTGGCAGGTGAGGCAGCAGTAGCGCTGGCCGCAATTCCAGCGTCTGCCTTCCATCGATGCTGCGTAACCTCTGTGGTACCTACAAGCCATTCGGCTTCAGAACTACCAGGGGCAGCTGTTAGCCTGTACTGGTCCACATGGTCCCATATTAAATATGTCTAAACTTCTATGAAAACATGCAAAGAATGTGAATCTAGGTGGGAAGGTGGGCAGCATTTAGCATATTGTCAAAGAGCAAAAATTTCCTGAAGTTTCTCACTGCTGTTCTGACAGTTTCTACTAGACAGTGATTACTTTGACTGAATCTATTCTTCTTGCTGCTGATGGTGCTTTTAGGAAACCCCCTGCACTGAGAATTTCCCTTCTTGTTGGATATCAGTATTGCACAATACAGCTACATGGAACAAACTACATTTACCTTTTGTTTTTTACCCGTTGAAGGGAAGAATGATCTTAGTGAGAAATGTGGTGCTCACCTTTTTGGGTCAATGATCTTGTAGAGTTTTCCACTGTGAGGCTGTGTCATACTTTTACTGCTTGATAATATGTAAACCTCACCTGTTCAAGAAACCAGTGCAAGAAATTAGTTCTTTCCTAAGATGCCAAATGCAAGATTTTTTAATCTAGCTGTATTTGCAGGATGAGATTAAAAAAACTTCAGAAGAAACACTCATCTCGAAATATGAAACAGAATCATTCCTGTTTGAAAATTTAAATAAGCTCTTTCCCCAAACTGATGCTAAAATTTGAAAGATACTTTATCATGAATGTTTTTTGTTTCATTTTGTATAGAATTGGTTAAAAAAATAAACTTGGGAAGGAAGCAAGAAGAGAGGGATTGATCTGCTTATGCAGTATCTTTGCCCCTTAAGTCTGTAATGTTGGGAATAAAAGCAGGTATATGACACATCGTGTCACAGTGAGTGACACAGTTCACAGAATGCGAGAGACAATAAGGACCTTTGCCCCTTCCAACAACCCGTTCTCAGTTCTTACACAGCTGCTGCAGTGTAGCTGAGAGCAGTGTAGACAGCTTTGGCAGAGCAAAGTTAGCCTTTAGATTTCTTCTTTCTAAACATTTACTATAACTCTGAATAGTTCAGCAGGTATTACTGATAAGGCTTATGATTTAATAATGTTTTTTTTGTCTATTTACCTAATTCGTCTTCACCAAATCCCAAGACAGGGCCTGAAAAGAAACCTCTACATGAACCAGTGTTGCCAAGACAGAGGGGTTTCTCTTGCCACTGTTTGGTTGCAGGACTCTGTTGCAGTGTTAAAAAATTTCTATATTCAAAAACACATAAAGCAAATTGTTATATTACATTTTGAATAGAGATTTTTCACTGTAAACACTTGCTGCAAGTAACTCCATAGATACATCTGTGCAGTTCATGACCTTTGATTTGCTGCCTGTTATTTTTCAGATGCTTGAAAAGCACGGCATTTCCCTGCCTGTCATTGAAACATTGCAAAACTGGGTCCAAGCTAAAATATGTAGCCATTTGTGAATACTGAGCTATTAGGCATGTGAAAACTATGCCCATTCATTAAAAAGCATTAATTTTAATCCATCAGTGATGTTTCCATAAAACACCAAAAGTTTTCAATATCTTACCAGTTAGAATTTTTAGGAAACATTTCCATGATTAACATCTATTTCCATTATAATGTAAACGACACGTGTTGGTAAAATTAAACTCTTAATAGCATTGTGACGTGTCTTTGTACTTTTTTCCAAGGATCAGATATGTTCCAATTGCCATTCATTAGAACGCTGTGCTATTTTATTTCCAAATCTAGAATTTAATTTGCACTGTCACACTGCTAAATTGGCAAAGTGACACAATATACAAGATTGTTGGTGTTCCTTTATAGAGGAAGCTCAATAACTAAACATGCATTTTTGTTTAATACTGAGTTATAAGAAACCCACCCATTGCGGTCTCCAAATACGTAACTTCCATAGAGTCTTTCAGACTGGCAGCCTCGATAGACAAATCCACCAACCAAGGATCCACTGCTGAATGGTTTGAATTCTAAAAGTGAAGGCTCACTTTCTAAAAAAGAACTACCATAGCATTAGATCATATGCAGTTTCATATTGTGATTCACATTTATGAAAATGTTATTACTTCAAGGAAAGAGGTTAATTCCGTTTAAACAGTCCTCAAAATTCAAGATGGAAATGAAACATTAAAAAAAAATCAGAAAATTCCAACCAGGGCTGTTTGTGAAAACAATTGGTTAGGGATTTAGATAGGAGAGGCTATAATTGCTTCCTTCTATGTGTGCAGGCTGGGAGAATAAAACTATGCAAGGATTAGGCTGGACTTTGATTGAAGGTGATGTGGTTGCTGCTACTAACTTTTACATGTCAATACAGTCTGCAAAGTGGATCTCTTAAACTTCAGGAATACAATTAAACCCACTTCCCTTTGAAGTCCTTCCAGTATCTAAAAGCTGAAATTCCAGTGATTTTCAGCAGAACTAGTTTTCAAAGCCATTTAACGGTTTGAGAAATTCTTTCAAAATCACACTTGTAAACATGGTATGTGTGTTAGGTCCCATCAAACACTAGAAAACACTAGTATTGCTGGCCGTAGCTTTTTGTGGTAATTTATTTTACGCTGCTGTTGTAGGCTCAGTTCCTACACGTTGGTTTTTTGTTTGTTTGTTTTACGAAACTGCAAAGTTTAGTCACATCAAATAATATTTTCTGGGAAGTTTCAGTGTAAATGTTCATATTCATGCAATCAAATACTGCTTAGGGTAAAAGCAGGCTGAACTTGACATGCTAACTGCTTGATTTTAAAGCCACAGCCAACAGACCTTTTTGGTTTATAGGAGCTTTGTTTTATTTGGTCAGAGTGCTATCTGTGAGTCTTTGACAAATGAATTTCCCAGATTATTCTATAAGATTAAGAGATGAAATTTTATGTGGGAGAAAATGATTATGAGCTCTTTTTTTATTGAAGCATTTGACCCACGGCCTACTATTAATATTGGCAAGCTGTTCTGGATATACACAATATTGCTTAGTTTACTCTGCAATAACGATGCAGTCATGATTGCATTGGAGCAGTGGTTTACCAACTATTATTTTTGGTTTGACTTTTATGAAATGAACACAGAAAATACATGCAATGACTAACATAGAGTGATTGGATTACACTATTGTGTACTACTGAACTAGCCAGCACAGCTCCTTTGCTTTTAAGTAAAGTACAGGTGGGAGAACTAGGGATGTGAATAAAACCAGAAAGTGCTGTGTTCCGGGAGACAGACCAGTTCTTGATGCCTTTACACATCTTTGGCATTTAGAATCTTTTACTACCGTGAATGTAAAAGCTGTTCAATGGACAACCGAGGCAGATGATAGCTCAGAGAAACTGTCACCTGGCTTGCCTAAACTAGCAAGTGATCTTAGTGAGTGCCAGAGTTAAAGATTAAACTGATATTGTGACTAATAATCATACTGATTCAGAAAGCACATGAAATGCTTTAAATCTTTAAGTCTGTAACTGAGAATGTTTATCTTATTGCAATCTATTCTAAACTAGTCTTTTATAAGGAAGTAGTAGCATAGTGCATTTTTCTAAGTTTTTCATTTTTAGTAACACTTAAACAGAGCTCAGTCTTTTCCCTGTTTGGTTTTAGTCTGTTTTCTATCTCATTTTTTTTTCCATTATAGGAGGCACATTACATGAGGTTTCCATTCTGTATCTTAAAAGGTTATTTGTGAATGGCTAAGAATACGTTTTCATAACTTCCTGACATTCAAAAATCTTTTCTTTATGAGCCATCATATGCAGCAACAGTGAGACCTTTGACAGACTATCAACTGGCTTATTTCTTAAATGTTATTTACATGATATTATACACCAAGAACAAAGTTCAGTCACTTAAATTTTCTTTTGTCTTGCGTCTTTTGTCTGCTTGTACCACACTTTTCATGAGTTCTGTCTTTTGTAGGTAACCTGGCCTCTCTATGCAAGAAGTTACGTATCACGGCTATGCAGTATTTCACCTACTTTTTTCTGCTTTCTATTTATTATTACATGAGTGCAGAAACATTGTTCCCAGTACCTTTACCCTGGATGGAACTTACCATAGTCTTTACCCTTTATTATTTGTAAGATTCTTGCTGAAGATCTGTTCTTTCCATTTGAATCTGAGCAGAGTATAGTTAAATTGATGTTTACATCTGTTGGGTGGCGATCCACAGCACATCTGTGAAACAAAAAAATATGAGGAAATCCATGAGATAGATGAGCTTACAATGTAAAATTCTCTATCAATAGTATGAAGCATCACATTTTGAAGGATTATTATTTCTTTATGCTGCCTACTCATTTGAGGGACCTGCTTCATACTGAGCTAAAATATCTGAGAAGTGCATCAGATTCGTATACAAAAGATAATACACCTTTCCCGTCCCTGCACCATTTTTTATACAATGTGAAGTAAACCCATTTTTTCCTAGTGATAAAATGTAGTCTGCTGAATAGCACCTGAAATGAATAGTGCTTTAAGCAAGCTCAATGAATTGACTCACATGGTGTGGGAATTTTGGACTGTTAGGAAGTCCAAGAATCAACGCCTTATCGGAACAACTTGACTTTCTACATTTTTTCAAACCATGACTTTAAATGTCACTTCAGTACTACCACCCACCTACTTCACTGAATTATGCGTTGTTTAGTTAAAGCGTTGTTCTCATCCGTGTTATTGTTTAGATATCACCAGATGTTCTCTTTTGTTTTCCATTTGCCTTTCATTTCTCAGTCAAGATTCTACTGCTCTATTTTTTCAGATTCCTATCTCAGCTTTACCTTTATTCCTATCTCAGTACTTTACCAACTCTCTGCTTTAAGTTTTTTTTCTTTCATAAAGGTAATAATTTTATTATTCATTAAAACCAAAAATCCTGTACTTTGTTTCTGTCATTTCAGTCTTGACTTGTAACAGTTGTGTGTTCTCTTCTCCTTCCCCTTTGCCAATGTACATTTAGTTCTAACTGTGACATAAGTGTAGAGGTGGAGCCATGGAAGTTTTAAAAAGTTCACAAGTGTCTTTATTATTAAAATTTTGTTACCTGACTGTATAAAAATTTCTGGTTGAAAACAGTATCTGGTCCAGAGTACTTCAATTTAATTTTAACTTACTTACCGGCCTGGATTGTGGAGTCCATGTGCAAAAATCTCAGGAGGCTGGTTTGTGCTATTAAAATGTGGGTTGCTCCGTGGTATGGAATAAGGGACATTGCACAGGTCAGTATTTACATCGAGTCGCAATACAGAACCTGTAAAATCACTGAGAAAATTGGAGCATAAAATATTTGGGGTTTAGATGTATTTTAGTAGTAGATTTAATCCATATACTACTACAGTGAACCTGCAAAATAAAGCACCCACTTTACTGAATAATCACATCTAGATTGGTTTTATGGTACATGCAAGTCCAAAGAACAGTAGCAGAACCTATCAAAGATTCAGTTTGGCCAACACGTTGACTTGTTAGGAGTGTACTAGAATGCCTCTGACCATTCTGTTGGGAAGCAACTTGATAATAAGAGCAACTTTCCATACAACAACATTTTTTTAATGGCTTCAAACACAAGGCTATCAACTCTTTTATGCTGTGTCTCCTCTAGAGTAACTATGGTTGTAATCACTATGTAGTTACATGCTTTTTTGCTAACACTTTGAATCCTGCTCTTGAATTCAATGAGTTCTAGCCACAGTACCACCCAAAGATTAATTATATATCAACATTAAAAAAAAGTAAATGTATTGGTTGAATGGAGATGTTGATATCATAGAATCATAGAATAATTTGGGTTAGAAGGCACCTTTAAAGGTCATCTAGTCCAATCCCCCATTCTTGGTAAAGAATCAGAACTTCCTTTCACATGAAAGAGGACAGAGTAAAATGTTTTGCCATTCATGACTGTGATGGAGAAAGGGAGAAGGACAAGAATGTGGAAGAAACAGAAGAGTATCAAAACTCTTTTTACAAACATGAATAGATGTCATATTTACATTGATTCCCTTCTTGTCTTTATTCATCGTGAATCTCTTTCAGTCTCTCCTTTGTTTATATCAATTAAAATCAAGTATTAGAACTGCTCCCTGGCCTTGGTTTTAGATATATCCCCACTGCAAAGGGCAGGAACACCTGCTTTTCTGATGAGCCAAAGATGCCTTTGTGCGCAGCAACTCCTTTTAGGTCTGTAAAGGCTCAGTACCCCACTTCTCTGAATTAAGGCAAATGGTGCAGCTCTAACAGCGTAATGAAACAGAGGGAAAAAGTAGGCTGAGAAAACTGTATAGGTAGAACCAAAGTATGCTTTATATGTTCTCTAGGCATTTTCCTCAGTGATAAAGTGTTGGTTTTGACTCTAGTATGCGCTTGTAGACACTCTTCTAGAACGTTTGCGCAGTAAAATTATCTTGTTCATAAAATAATAGATTGGAAAAAAGAAGTCTAACGTGTGCTTAAATACAATTGCATCTACTGGTGAAGGCTCCAATATTTACATGGTTTGAAGCACACAACTAGAAGAAGATGTATGTAAGCAGTAAGACTGTTCTGAAAATCGGCAGTTTTCTAAACCCAGGCACTGAAAAGAGTGGGATTATGTGGTACAAGAAGGGGGAGTAAGATTTGTGCTGACAACTGCAGATCATTTTTGATTCTGACCCCACCGTGCGAAACCAGAAGACAATACTAGAAGTCTATCCATTGGTAGTTTTTGTACCTTAAACCATCCATCTCCTCCATATCATCCAGAGTGATCATGCCATCTCCAAGAAAAATGTATAGGAAACCATCTGGGCCAAAGAGAAGTTGTCCTCCTAGGTGTTTTCGATGTAGTTCTGCTACTTCTAAAAATACTCTTGCTGTTCTCATGTCAACTTGGTGTGGATTTTTCCTGCAATATAAAGATAAGAACACAGTTTTCACAGCTCATTATGGTTGTTCTTTATTCTAAAAGTAAACTCAAGTCATTCAAGTTACACTTCACGATGTAACTTGGTAGAAAAATGTCACACAGTTATTTCTGAGGAATTTCGATTTTCCATTATTCACAAAAAATATTTTGCTGCCTATACACAATAAGTAGGAAATAGCTATAATATAAAAATGCAGAATAATTTTAAAAAATACAGAATAATTTTAAATAGTCTTAAAAAGAATAAACTAGTGTACTTACTGGCATTTCAAAGCTACCGTTTGAAATAACTTTTTTGTAAGTGTCCAAGCATACACATTGTAAATCTGATAGTTCATTTTAGACATGGGAAATACTAAAATGAAAAGGTTGCTGAGAATTACAGAATTTGTGAATTTTAGACTTTTACTGATACCTGGATACTGTGTATTCTACGACCCGCAGGATGTGGTCATGAGGTCCAATAGCCCACCGTTCTTGGTTGGTGGTATAAGACACATACAGCTTTCCATTTTTCTTGTAATTGGGATGGAATGCAAGGCTTAACAGTCCTCTTTCATCTCCTCCCTGCAGTCAAATGAAAAACACAAAGAATTGTGAAGTTAATTATGTTCTTTATTGTGTTTCAGCTGGAATCCAAAAAAAAAAAAAAAAGTTTCTTTCTTGTGGATAATCTTTGCCCAAACTCTTTTCTTTCTTTCCTGACTACTGCACAAAAAAGGATTATAAAACGTTTCACTTTGGGGAACTCTTTTTAAGAGTTGGAACAAGACAATTGTCTTACGTAGTTATCTATGCACAAGTCTCTTACGCCACTTTTGTGGAGTGATTTGTGTATGTAATCTTTGGGAAGTCATGAAGACAAGTTTAAGTGCTGTGAAGGATTCTTTGCTGGGTTACTAGGTTGCTTGTAATTCGTTGAGGACAAATAAAAAGGTCTATAATCAGCAGTCACTTCTAATCCAAGTATCCAAAACCTAAAACACAGTGCTGGCTGCCAACTCCCACTGTCTTGGCAATATGTTTAGAAAACAGTTAAATTGCTTGTGTAATATGTAAACCTTTGTTTTACCCTGGAGGCAGCAACATCAGTTGTCACAACTATGGTGGTCTGTTCATCATAGCTAGTGTACTGTAGGTAATAAGCAGCTTTGGTCTCAGCGCAGAGAAACCGTAGTTTTACATGTGGTCCTTCGATGGAGAGGGTTTTGTTATTTTTTAAAATTAAAATAGAAAAATCTCCGAACAACTTTCTTTTGTTACTATGTTTGCCACAAAGGTTAGTACAGTTATATGTTAAGCATCAAATCTATGTAATGTACTGCGACAATGCAAATACACTGTATACTTAAAGAGAAGGCAATTTTCTCTTTGGCTTCTAAAAATGTATGCAATTTTGGCCATAGCAATATTACATTTGTATAAATGAAGAATAAAACTAGGATTCAGTAGTTGCTCTTGAGGTAATACAGGGGAGAGAAGCTGAGGCATAGAAAGAATCAGAGTACATAATTAACAATTCAAATTCGATTAATATATGTGATTATTCACAAGCTGATAGTTGTTTGGGAATTTAATGCAGGGTTTGCCAGCCTTTCAAAACTAGTAACTCGGTTGGAGATGCAAGTGCTCCAGCTGCACACATAAGGAGACACCATTTTGCAACTCTAACCACACCCATGATAACTAATTATGAAATTTTAAATTGTAAGAGAGAATGAAGCTTTTAAAATGTATTTGCAATTCAAAGTGATGGATGGGCCTGTCTTCCTGTTGAAAGGCATCCCACAAAAGCCCTAACTGGGAAAGTGCACAGCTTTAATTTATTTTAATTCAACGTGATTGCCGTACTTCCTTTTTAATCACAACCACCAAAGAGAAACCTGAGTCAGAATGTAAATTGGTCAAGGGATTTCCATAGAAAGAGATTTGTACAACGAAATCTGGATCCTGCTAATTTAGAGGCAGCCAAAATTTGCCAGTTTGTTTGCTAGAAAAATTGAGTTTCAGCGGGTTATCAGAGGGGTTAGTTTTGAAGGTCTAGTTAGAGCTGCCAAATCAGTTGCAGTCATCATGGATGAAGGGACTGGTAATCAAGCTCCTTCTCCTTTATGAGCCAAGAATAATTCTGCAGCTGAGTCTGAACTGATTGTAGATATTATTGTATGAGTTTCTAAGAGTCTTGACTGAGTTGCTCTGATAAAGCCTGAAGCAAAGGAAGGCAAATCAGTTGCTTTGCGAAGAGTAAGGCATATTTCAAAGATTCCTGATGAATGATTCTATCTGTTGTGCCAGACAAAGCCAGTCCTATTTCTTCTCCTGAGAGATGAGTTCAACTCATTTAAGGGCCCAGGAATGTCAATGAGTCACACTAGGCCTGCCATTCAAGGTGAGTTATTGAAAGTATTAGTGAGAAAAGATCTTTCTGTTACTAAGCTGAAGCTTTTATTTAGCACGTGATGCCATGGGAGCAATCTCAGTGTGAAAGTGAAGTTGTTGAAAGCGTAAACAGGTGAAAATTAAATTAAAAGCTTTTAATCAAGTACACATGAAGCAAGAATTTGACAAATGAATGAAACACGGGACCTGCAAGGTAATAAGTATGGCAAGTTGCATTCACAGGATCAGGCCAATATTTCTAGTAATTGCTGTCTTGTGTGATTCCATTAGACTGCAATATATTACTTACTTTGTAGAATGTGTCTATTGCTTCCTGAAGAGTCATGCTGCTTTCTGTTTTTCAAAGTGAGCCAGACACACTATGTTCTAAAAAGTCTATTTACTGTTGCATTCAGTAAAAACTTTGGAATCGTTCCTCTAAGATACTGAAATCAGTGCAGCATCAAGATGTTAGATGGCTTACGGTCAATTAGAAATCCAGCTGATTTTGTCCATACTTATTTCTTCTGGTTTTGGAAAGCAATAGTTCCTGTGTACTTTTAGCTTTATCACTAATTGGCAAACCTGTTGTTTCCAATTAAATCACTGCCACAACTTGCATAGCTTCTGAAATGTTCTCTGTGGTGCTAGAAAGTATATAATTTTCTGTAGTTTTGTGTCTCTTACGTTGTGGTGTAAATTGAGATATCCAGCAAAATCCCTTACAAGCGTTTGTTTTGGTGCTGTCGAACTGAATAATTACACACCAAATTTCAAAATGTCAGATATTTCCCTATAGAATAATCCACACTTATTTTTCATCAATGGACTTCTGATGTCTACTGTGAAACCAGCATCCCAAATTTTAGAGTCTTGTCTTGTAGACACCATCTGCCAAATATCTATATCTTTCTCTCAGCAGCTTAATAACTTCTTGACATCCTTTTCTTTTTAAGTTTCCCCTTGGATGACAACAGCACCAACAAACTGTAGATGACATAGTAGCTGGTATGAGATCCTGCACTACACTGTTTGATGGAATAACCATTAACATTAGTCAGTTGTATAAGGAAGGGCAAGGAGAATGAGACAAATCTTTGTATTCCACTGAGATGTCTGTTGAAGACAAAAGAATGACGGTTGTCTGAAATGAGTGTTAATTACCTAAACATGCTGTGGACTGGGGCCAGTGTGCAATCTCTATTGTAACTAAACCTGGAAGCTCCCACTTCCAATGTCTGTCTATGCAGCTCTTGAGCTTGAACACTCCTGTCTTCCACTCACAGTAACTGCGTGTTTTGCACCAATACTGTGTTTGTTTCACAACTGATTTTCCTTGGGCTAGATTATAAGCTTCAGCTTAGGAGTTCTGTGAAAGGAAGAACATTCCTTCAAAAACAGATTGGTCTAGTTTAGGACTACAAGCATGAAAATAATCAGAATTATATTAAGTCAGTTCTAAGGCAAGTAAAGATTAATTGTATGCATTAAAGTGTTTCTTTAATTTTAATTTTTAAATGGTTGATTAGGTACATTATGTCAGTCCTAAAACTATATTACTACAGTAAGTGTTCTCCACTGAAGTATATTTTTAATATTTCTTTTTACATTGTAATTTCTGTTGTAATATTTACACTTGTAAAAAATCTGAAATGTCCGCACAACACTATCCACTTTGCATTTTGAAAAACACAAAGAGGAGTTAATTGTAGGATGTGAATACTGGATTTTTATGGAAAGGTGCTATTTTCACAGAAGCACTCCTTAGAAGAGGGCTCTACTTTCCATCTATGTGTTTCCAAATGTACTTTGGTATATCTCTGATGTTATATATGGAAGTATTATTATATTAGTAAGGTATTATATTTTTCCTATAATACAGAAACATATGCTGCAGTTATTTTTCACACATGCTGCCATTTCATTACATCAATGCATGTATTATTTCCTGTAGTAAATATAGAGAAATACATGGGAATGCCTTAACTGGTATTGTTAACTATTTCATTTATTGTAAGCATGACCCTTCCTTATTTAACCTTAATAGTAATTCATTTTAGTAAGCAAAACCAGGCATGACCATTTATTTACTTTACTCTGTGTGACTTAATAATAAACAATATAGGTTGCAGATTTTTCCTTTAAAATTGATTTCACAATTCACTCACATAAAAGAGTGGCATTTATACTTCATAGCTTTTTCATCTCAACCATCCCACCCTCATGCTGGAAATGAGTAGCAAATTTTTTAAAGGGGGTTGTGCTTAAAATATGTATATTCAATGGTTGTTTGTGACTTAAACATTAGCTCTAATGTAATGTCTTCATATAGTTTGGTTTTATTTATTACAGAACAAATGCTACATAACTTGTTCACGTAGTATGACCACCCTTAATTTAGTTTATTTCCTATGTAATATATACCATAACTAACACTCACTACCATGTGTTTGATCTTAAGGAGTTTTATTTGTAAAACACATGGGGGAGGGGGTCACGGAACACGTAAAATTTCTTATCAGGCAGTACCACATGAACTCATCAAAAAGGGATTTCTAATTAGGAGATCCCAAAAGAATCTCTGCTTATTTGAACCTTCCTTTACCAGATCTTACTGTAGAGCTGAATATCAGTGTCAGGTATTTTTCTCAGAGGGATGTGTTTGCTGAATTAACGTTTTTGAAATTTGGCTGCAGCACAGGACAGAAACCTGACCACAGCAGAAGCAGAAACCAGCAAAAGCTCTGCTGCAAGGGTCCACCTCGCCTTTTAAAGCTGCTTCGACTGCTCTGAGAAACACAAGGGGAGGTTCCCCTGACAGGTGAAAGGGAACAACACATAGAGAATGAGAAAACCAGACACTGATTGGGCTGTACGTATAGTATAGGAATAGAGCTCCTATAGACCTCTTGGGTGTTGAAAACTCAAGTGCTTTGCTATCTGAACATCTGTGGGGCCTGAGGCCTCTGGCAAGGGAAGAACTGGTAACACAAGACATTTACCTTAGGGAAAAATAATTACACTGATGTCATGGCTCAGTATAGTATACATAGTACACCCTATCTCCAAAGCATTTCCTTTTTCCTGTTGTGCTGCAAAGCTGCTTTTTTTTTTTTTCTTTCTCTCTCATTTATAAAGGGATTTGCAGTTATCTACAGATTTTTTAAAACATTTTCAATATTTTCTACTTATTTTAACAAATGCACTATTTTTATACTTCACTTAAAAATACCTTTAGACAGAGGAATGCTTTACAATTAAATTTATACAGGAAAAATACTTAGAGGGCCATACTCTTACTTGCAATGTGAGCACAAATCCTACTAAAGTTAGAGTTGGGTTTTGTTCAGTTAGGTGCAGGGCAGGATTTGGCTGCAAATCATTGGTGGCCAAAGTGCATCCAGCAAAAGGACACTAGAGTAACCATAACTTGAACAGAAAGAACTCAAAATGGTTTGAGACATAAAGGTAGCACTGGAATTTAAAACCTAATTCTTTTCTAATTCTTCTGTTGCAGCAAAACCAAAATTTTGACATGGCCTTGATCATGTTTTCTTTTCCTTACCTTCACAGTCCTTTGAAGATAGCAGTCACTAAATGCAGGACCTTTCCTTTCTAGTCCTAGTCCTCTGTACTTACATTTTTAACTCCTCAACTCCAGATTTTGCTGTTCTGCTGGGCAATCTTTAGTTTAATCCAAATGACAATCCTCGTTCCCTGATAATACAATTCTTCCCGTCCCCTAAAGAAAGTATGTGAAACTTATAAATGCAGATACCAACCCAACATAAACCCACAGCTTGCCTCCTTCACACTCTTCTAGCAAGACAGGAATCCTGCTTTGACAACTCTCCCAATTATTGGTTAGAAGCCGCTAAAAGCTCCGAGACTGCCAAAAGCCAGCCAATAATTGGGAGGTTTTGGGCAGAGTGACACAGGACTGTGAGTGTGCTTGCAAGGAGGTGGCCATGAGCCCATGTGAGGTCTGCATCTGGACTGCAAAACTTTATGTACTGCACTGCTTTAGGAGAATTGGAATAACAGAAGACAGTGGAAATCAGTCCCGGAAGAGGGAGATTCAAATAAAGACCAGATGATTATTGCATCCAGTAAAGCTGGCTCAAGAAGGTGTGAATTACACACTTTCCTGCACCACAGAGGCCTCTTGAGCTGTAAGCAACATTCATCCTCTGGGAACACAGGTGGTGATTCCACCTCTGTCCCCAGCTGGATTTATTTTCAAGGAAGCTTTACATTCCACCAGCAATTCAGTGAGTGGTTCACCAGCGGAGGCCACTAAGGGAAGGTAAAACATAAGCGTGCTCCTTCTTATTTCCCTGGCACACTTCCACTTTCTGGTCTTTCTTTCTTTTTCCTTTCTTTGGCATATCTGCTCTCCTATACTCTTCCTCTTCAGCATTCTTCCACTCTTGACTGTCTTCACCTGACAGCTTTTCAGCTGCATTGGTTTGAGGTCTATTGTGTTATAGAATTAGCCTTCTAGGATGGCAAGAAAGCTTCCTTCCAAGTGAATGAGAATGCAGTAAGTGTTAAGAAATTTACTGACCACGAAAATCTTTCATTAATAGGGAGAATAGACTTGATGACTGGAGTATTTTTTTTCTCCTTCTTTCTGTTGCTTTAAAGCTTTACCCACCTTTCCATGCCACTTCTGTGATAAAGGTAAATTTTACAACTCTCTTTCAGTGGGCAGTCCAATAAAAAGAGAGCTGGCTACGTTACATCAACATTCACAAATACATGATGACATGAGACTAATAATCCCTTTTCCATTCATCAAAACTGTGACTTTACCTCCTCAAATCAGAATGATTTTTTAGACCGTAGTTTAACGCCATCTAACATTATTCTTCTGTAAACAGACAAACAATACAAATTAATCTTATTAGTGATTTACTGTTCTACCAACACTGTAACTTTACTGTGGTCTGCCCAGGCATCTAGTCTGGTTTTCTCATGCTCTCATTCCTTGACTATGTATATAAACCTTATCTTCATTTTTCAGTAACATATTTCATAACATCTTTCTTTGCGGTTAAAATACAGATCTAACGGTAGAGAGGTGTCAAAAGAGTTCAATAATTATAATTCCATATATAAGATGGTTTTATGTGGCATGATATTTCAGCCAATCACTGCTGCTTTTGTCGTTGCTAAAGATAAAAATATGCTATGGAAAAATAAAAATCTTACTATGCTGCAAAGATCTCCCTGGGCTGCTAAATTAAGACTTTTCGTAAGTGTCCACAAAAAAGTCTACAGCACTTTAAAATGAGCTGTAAGACTATTTTTTTTTATGCTGAGAGAGGCAAAAAAAGAGGATGTATGGTGACACATAGCAAATTTGACAGTGCTTATGTAAAATGAACCAACCTACAACAAATTCTATACTCCGATAATTGAAAACAAATTCATGCTGTTTTACCGTGACCACTTTATATGGAAATTTAGGGATATAATTCGGAACAGAATAACAGTAATTATCATACTCTCTGCATTAAATTAAAACCAGAAATGTTGATCTGTCTAATTGTAGGCATTAAAGAATAACTAGTTTCAAAAAAGAGAGATGGAAATGGAAAGATGCCCCTATGACATTACTCTCTCTTACAAACAATCCAGCCTTTCTCCTACAGCTCTTGATACTGAAGCATTCTCTATTAAAGCAAGTACTTTTCTTTCTGGTTGCAAAGGGAATGTTACATTCACATGAGCTAGGTATTTTAATATTGTATCCCCATGTCTTTGTTGTTGTCTGTATGTTAATGGATACTAAAACTTATTCAGCAAGTGATAAGGGTAAGTTACTAGCAGTCTGCCTCTTGCAAAAAAAAAAGCACACCCTAAACAGGATACCTTTGACAGATGGTATCGAAGGCCTAGAGGCGCTTCATTCAGTCCACACTGTTTGTGTTTTTCCCAGTTATTACTATGGTAATAATTCATATTTGCAACATAACTTAGATTAAACTCTGGGCCTGGCTCTGTCACTGCTCTAAGAGAAGAGTGAGTTCAGTGGCTTATCAAACTCATATTGATCTTCACTGTAAAATACACAGATATTCTTCTTCACTGAAGCTGATTTCCTTAACAGATTTCTAGCTTTAGTCGTTAAGGCTCTGAAGGTACTTAGCAAAGGTTGTAAAGTGTTTTCTGCAAGATATTTTATATGGCCTTTTTTTCTCATTTTTAGAAACTGGAAAATCATATTATCTGAATGTTTTTTGGTAGGAGACAATTAGCAGCATAGAAGTTTGGGTGACAGAAAAACACAGGACAGAGTCAGGAAGCATGTGAAAGTTCACTGCAATTGATACTTATAATCCACCCATTATCTTGTCTGGGATTCTCTCCTGCAGGCAAAGCCACTATGTAGAGTGTGGGGCTTGCCTGCAGGCACCGAAAGATGGGAACACATCACCGGTTTTCAGTTGCCAGAGAACGGATGTGCGAATTCTAAAGATAAAGCAAATGCTATTCTGTTCCCTAATATCCAAGGAACTTTCGGACTCTGAAATCTGGATGCACGGAGGGGCATATTTCAGCCTATATTTAGCGTCAGCATTCAGCATAGCTTTGATAATGATGTGTCATATCTTCAAAGCAAATGCTGGTTGCATATGTTGCTGGTCTTCTCAGTAGATGATTATGCTAAATGTGATAGGCAAAATCAGCATTTGCATTCTTAGAAGCTCTGCAAGTATTCTTCAATGTTTTACCAGCAGACATTCAACAGATCTACTGGATGAAGGCTAGACAACTATGTTATGTCTATTTACTTCAATTTTAAAATTGGTTATACCTATTTTCTTTGTCCATTCAATTGTTTCAAAAGTAAACAGTCCTACATTATTGACACAAATGCAAACAGAAAATCAATTTAGAGGTCCAGCATCTGCTACTGAGTTTTAAGCTTCTGTATGCGAGCATGAGCATGGGAAGTGTATTTGTTACCCAAAATCAAACTGTTTTCAATATAAAGACTGCACTTGTTGGAATCCTGATAGAAAGGCAGCTAGAAAAAAAATAGAAAATGCTATTATTGCTTTTCTGTTTCCCAACAAAAACCGTGCATGTGCATCATGTTTTGTACCTGGGTAAGAAACACTTTTAAGCACCAGCGCCCTCCCATTTCTGAAAAAGCACTGAATGGGAGCTGGGAAGAAAAAAGCACTTGAATTCTCCGATAGCGCCTCAGCGTTTTCCTCACGGGTGCTTTGCCATTGCTGTCAGCCTCACGGTGCCCCAGGGGCTGGGTGAGAAAGGCTGGCGTGCAACTTATTGACTGCTTAGTTATGCAACAGCTTGGATTTCAAATACTGACTCCAGTAATCGTAGAATTTGAGTTCTTTCGGTAAGTCTTAAAAAATATACGTAATGTGCCAGCTACCTGAAAACAAGGAGTAAATAAATCCAGAGAAATCCAGATTTTTTCCACAGGCATTTTGTGAACACCAGAGGAAGCTAAACTAATCAAGCATTTTTGTGGATTGCTTATATAGATCTCCTCTTTACCGCCCAACTAAAGTAGTGAAAAAATATTAATAATTTGAAGAGAGACATGAATATTTTTGTGAAACGTGCCAAGTGGAAAAACCAGGGCGGTGGAGGATATATGGTTTGCTCTTCATGACTAGAATCTGTATATAGGAGGAGAATGATGGCAATCCACAGCCGTGTTGACAATTCAGACATGCAGGAAATACCCTTGTAGGAAACTAATACCATCTGGGTTTGGCCCAAGATGTGTGAATGAGAAATATGTTTCTTGTTGAGAATGCAAAGATAGTTTTGGACATTGCAAAGAAGGAATGTGTTAAGCATGCACACTTACAAAAATGAAATAGGGTGAGGCATTGCATGCATATGGAATAATTAGAGGAATATGTTTGTGTGCGTCAATAGCTGATGCAGACTTAAAACTTCAGAATTCATTTGTCCTAAGACAACCAGTAGATTACTATGAAAACTGTCTTCAGTATAAATGCCCAGGAGCTTTCTGAATAAAGACAGTATTTGAAAAGGCAGATTTGTCTAAGCCACTGCAATCCCTGATAGAAAGGGAGGTTTGCTTGTGATACATGTTGTGTTTTGGGGAAAAAAAAAGTTTTGAAATTGATGAAATATCCAGTTCTAATATTTGTAAAACTGGGAATTTGGATTATTTCAGTGAGTTGTTTTCAGTTTGGAAATTAGTTTTAGTTAAAAGAATGTCAACACTGAAATGGAATATTTCATTTGGCCCTTCCTGAGAACGTTTCAGTCCACACTTGGTGAGAGTATGTTTTCAAAATCTCAGAATATTCTCCTCTCTATCCCGTTCTTGCATTAACTGTCTGAGATTTTAGTGTCTGTTCTTGGCATGGGAAGGCTCTCTGGTTTCTAACGAAGCCATTGCCAGCATTCTGAGGTTCCTGAGACTCGCTGCCTGCGGGGTGGATTTTTGCCTCTCCGTTGACACCCTCATCTACTTGTGAAAGCCCCAGCAGTGCTGATTTTTCTGTTATTTGTGAGGCTAATGAATGCCTTGCATGTACAGGAAAAAGTTCCATGCTCTCTTTTTGGTGCACATTTGACTTCTTCTCCAGACTAGCCTTTAGTACAATCATCCTTTCTCTAAGTTCAGGCTCTAAATGCTCTATTAGAAGAAAATTATTTAGAAGAAAAAAGGCTTGTTAGTCTTTCATGTCTGTCAAGATCCTGGATTAACCCTGTTCCAGGTTCAAAGGCACTCACACAAATTACCTGTTCCTCGGCTGAGCAATGCCCATATGATGCTGGTAAACTGTCTGTTATTGTATCTTGGTCTTCATTTGTTTTCCAGCAGATTTCTGACATACCTGAACAGGATTATTCTTATCACTGCTAAACACTGCTGGAGACATTTCTTTAACATGTATTAATTGGTGTAGTGCTTACCCAGAAGGCACAATATAAAAGAAGTTGGAAAATTAGTGTCCACTTTGATTCTTTTATTTCCCATTCTATCTTAGTACGCACCTGTGATCTTTGGACAGGATGCTCAAAGTCTATTGAATAAAATGTTATTAATGTACTAATGGCACACCATCGCCTATCTTTGATTGATGGATTACATTCAGGTTGACACAGGCTATCTGAAGAAGCAGGCAGGTGAGAGGGATTCCTTGTTCTTTGAAAATGAATTACTAGTACCTCTTTCTGTGTCAATATAGGATTGTGTTATATTAGTTCATGTTTTGCAAGGCTGTACACAGAGTGTTGCTTTCATTTGGATCTACTGTGGAACATGCACATCTGCCTTTTGGGTGAGACTTTATGACTCTGCAAGGCCTGAATTGTCTAATCTGTTTATACTGATGTGTTTTGCATATACTCACTACATACACATATAAACATAGACATGCATCCAGCATTTAGGTGAACACAGATTTCCTTGTCCCTGTAGTTTAAATTCTCATCAAATTTAATTCTTTTTTGTAGTTCCAAAAGCAGAACATGAGTGGAAATAAACAGTGCACTCATGCTTGATTTGCATATCTTAAGGCTTAAATAAATGGTGTTCGATCTACCTGAAAGAATTTATTTTGTAGTATTTAATAAGTTAACATTGTTATGCCCACAATGTTGGGGGAAAAGGGTCTAGAAAAATGTGCACTTCGTGTATGTGCCTGTGTTTTTTAAAGAACTCATTAAATTATGGTCATACTATGTATTTTAAATATTGACATTTCTGAGTGGGGTTTAATTTTTATTCTGCCAAGCGTTGTAAATTCCTGTTTTGGATCCTGAGCATTTTGGTGGAGGTGGAAAACCACGAATAATTTCTTCTTGTTCACGCAACTTGTATTCACTTGCATGTTTTAACTTGAAGCAGACCTTTTCTGTTGATGCTGATAACACTGTTCTGAGTATAAACCAAACTCCTTTGGAGTAGGAAAGAGTAAAATTTCCTCCAGGTAATGGAAAGGATAATTACCTTAATATAAAGTTTTGTTTCATAAGGCCCTAATTCAGCAGGTATTTAGGGATGTGCATAAACTCCACCGATTTTCTTTCTAGTGCAAAACAGAATATCACGAGGCAGCTGATTCTCTCCACTTCAGAGTTACATGACTTTTGGTGTCAGTAAATGAGATCTGATACAGTGGTAGTGAGGGGATTTATCAATCAAAAATACTTCTGATCGAGGAGGAAAAAATTGCTGGAAAAAATTGAGACTTTTCTCTTAATGAATCTGACCCTGAGATTTCATAAAGATTTCTTTATGGTCTGTAGCTAATGTGGTGGTTATGCAGCTAAAGGCATTATCTTCACATCATTATAATGAAACATGACACTGGTATCCTTGACTTTATTAGCCAGGCTTCATTGGTATCTGACGTTATATATTTCCTATTATAAATCTAGATAAGAACTTACATTGACCTGCATTAGACCAAACATTAAACAATTTACTAAGATTACGACTTTGAAAGGGAACTTAAAAAAAAAAAGTCTTTTAGACCACCACGAAACAACCATAAATTTAAGGAAATATGAGGTTTCCACCACGTGACTTCCCCTGCAGAGTTATGCAACAGACTGCTGTTACTTAAAGGTCATACATAAAAAATTTATGGTACATTTTTAAAGAGATTTATAGTGTTTCTATTTATACAACTTATATGTCAACAATTTAAAGGTATAGTATACTAAAATAACAAATTAAAGTCTAATCCCTTTGAATCCTTGATAAAATAGAATGCTTTAATATAAGTAACCTATAAAAGATGTTTAATAAATGTATGTATTAATTGATGTGGTATGTGTGATGTAACGATTAGCTGTTTGTTATCTATTACAGATCATTTGTTCATTTTTATCCTGAAAATCCTTTGCAAATGGGTTTGATTGAGGGAGCATTCTTTGTCGCATAGGCCCATTACATGGTGGTGTAACTCTTTACAAGAGCCCTGACAACCAGTCGCAGAACTAAATCTCTTTCAGTGTTGAGATGAACGATGCCATTGATACTACCTAGACCTCTCTTTTTTGAGAGGTATCCTTGAATGCAAATACATATCATTTACCCGAGATGTTGTGTGATTCCCTGGAGGTAAAAAAATCTAACACTATATGAAGGTACCGCCCCTTAGTTATTTGCTAAACTTCATTTGCTTTGCACTGAAATGAAGTGGGAGCAGTTATCCAGTTACTCAGCCTTGTCTGGGGCAAGGGAATAACAAAGGAGACTGGAAGGGGGTAATTTCTCAAATCACTGGAGCTGCTCTACCAGTAGGGTTTGAACTCAGCCATAGGAGTGACATTTGCAGCCCTGCCTTTGCACACTTAACCCATATTCTTATTTACGTGAGAACTGAGACTGCAACGCATCATTTTATGCCAGGAGTCAGAGTCATATATACAGGGCTGGCAGTTATTATTGATGCTAAATTAATCCCTGAATTTTGCATATTAAAATAATGCACTAATATGAAGGCTGCATTAGGGCACAGTATTTAAGTTCTGTAATGTGTGTAAGCACTTTGACACCATGAATATTCATTTCTCATTAAAACAAGTCTTCATAGATAAACAAAGCTCCTAGTACATGAAACATCTATTAAAATGTCAACCATCCACACTTCGGTAATTCCGTTGCCTTTGAGGCACTGAATGGGGCATTAGCATTTGGAGAAAGATACTAATATAGTCATGGAGATGTGTCTCTACCTGGTATTGTGGCCTAATCTTGTCCTCAGTGAAGAACCTGAGAATGCAGTCTGATGGTGGTGAGTTCCTAAAAATAGGGAGGGGAATTCTCCACCAGAGGCAGCATTTGGGTTGCTATGCCACCCACCAGCTTTTAGCTATGGAGTCTCTACTGACTTGAATGGGCATATCTAGTCCCTTGATGACCCTCTCAGTATTGCTGTAGGGATGCCCTTCATCTGGGCTTGAAAAATGTTTCTTGCCTTGCTGTGGGAGATACTCTTCTGTTGGTCTCCTTGGCTACTGCCATCTCCAGCTCTGAAGATCACATCCAATGCCCTTTGGAGCTGCAGCTGATATAGAACTTCTTGGTAGGCACAACTACCCAACAGACTTTTGCACCAAGTCCTTTTGCAACCCTGGATTACTGCAGGTTTTGCTGTAAAATAGTTACGCTGGGTCTGCAGATTTTGGATGTTTCTAGAGCTGTGGCACGCTATGATTTGCCTTTGCTGACTGAAGAAACATAGCGTTGTTCCTAAGCTGGTCATCACCCCTTCATCAGCGTAATTCATTTCCATAGTAAGAAACTGTTGTAAAGAAATTTGGCTACAACTGTTCCAGCAGAGTTTATAGGTTCACAGGCCGACCCAAGCAGCAATTAATTTAAAAGATGTGATCATTTCCTATCTTTTATGAGCATTAAATATTTTATTTTCTTTTAGACAAAAAATACTTGACACGTCAAATGACTAGAAAAAGAGCTAATAGTACCTATTGTATTTTTAAATATTACTATCTTTTACAAATAAGAAAATCACAAAGTGTTAGAAAAGAATAACAGGTTCAGCATTTTAAAAGTTGTTTTTCTTTATAACTCTAAGTCTAGAGTTTCAGAGAGAAAACACTAATAAAAATTAGTCATCATTATGATGTCATTCTCATAATTTCCCTTGAAGTAAACTAGCAAGTACAAATAATATTTGTAATGTCTGACATCATCTATGTAGCTTTCCATTGCTCAGACTTTGGGTTAAATTTAGTGATGTTTCGCATTTGTTAGAGAGAACACCTTCTGGGTGGAATGGATTCCATTAAGAAAATCTCTCTGAAGTTAAGCCATATTTGTAACTTGCTTAAAACAAAACAAACCTACCCCCAAACAGGCCAGGAATGATACAAGTACAGCTGTTGCAACTTGTCAAATATGTGATCATCTGTAACAATCAGAACTTCAGTCCTGAGTCTGAGTCCTCACTTGAAAAAGGGAACCATGCTTGTCAAATGATGCTCTCTTTATAAAGAAATAAACATCATCAGAATTGTTCTACTTTGGAAACAATATTCCCTGCCATGTCATATATGACCACTTATCATAGTTTGACCTGCAAAGGCTTCTGAGAATCAGTCTTTAAAAAAATCTTTCTGAATAGCCATGGATTCTTTTTTTGTTGCTTCTGCTTTGAGATGTCGAGCATTAAAGGACATTTCTAAAAATAATTCCTTGTTTTTAAGGTTTAACTTAAACAAGCAAAAAAGTGTACACACAGAAATCACAGACAGAGTGATCAGTATTTCTTCGAAACTAGTCTCCGGTTTACCACAAGCACTAAGCTCATATTTGTAAATCTTTGTCTTATATTTTACATTAGTAAGGATACTGCCTATTAGGTGACAATTTATAGATATAGAATGGCCAGCCACTGCCTTTTGTCTTCCTTTTTCTTTCAGTTCTAAAGTTTTCTACATTTTTAAATGGTTATTTCATAACATTATTGCTCTCTTATTAGTGGCAGGAGATACGTCAGTACCACAATTATTATCACAACCCTATGCAATAGCATTTGCTAATAACGTGTTCAGAAGATGAGAAAGTTGTATTTCACGTGAAACAAGTCCTGTTCCACTTGTCGAATACAAAGTCTTGCTTTTTCTGTCTCTTGCCCACTGTGTCCTTTCCCAGGCGCAGGCCAATGATGTCTGCGCCATCGCTCCCGGGAGGGAGCAAAGGAGCAGGAGAGGTGGTGGGGAGATCTGATCCCCACTGCCTTCCCCAAACCACCTGGGCTCTTCTGCTCCATCGCACGACTGACTCGTCAGCATCTTTGTCCTTAACATACTTTTGATTTAGACAAATATACTATGTACCAAATGAGTTGGTTTTTAATGAAACTATCAACTGGAAGTACATCTTTAATTTCCAGTCACCTTTCAAAGATATGCAGTACAAAGAAGATCTGGACCAATTTAATCCTAAAACCTCTGGTAACTTTTTCAGACCATACATTGCGTTACTTAATATAGACTTGAAAGTTAAGTAAATACTACTCATTATCCCTGATTTTGTTGTTGTTGTAAGACTTGGGCATCTGTGGTAAATGTTAAATTGTTTACACATGATGACTCCTGTATTTGAATGTACATTAGCTAAATGTGACAGTTATTCAAATTCAGAGTAGAAAAATTTACTAGATTGTCAGAATGTTGTGATATACTCATCCATTATTCCTTGATAAATGCCAAAATTTTCTGTTACGCTCCTTCCCCAAAAAAGGAATAAGGAGTTCACCCATTTACAATCTATACTTAAGTGCTGAATGGAACATTTCCTGAAAGAAAAACAGCTAATATAAGCATGATTTCTTCTTTAGAAATACAAGGTATGTAATAATTAGCAAAGCCTCACTGAGCTATGAAAACCATATTCCCTTAGGAGAAAAAGAACAATAACCACTGAAAAAAAGTGACAAGCTATACACAATTTGTTATGTCTGAAGAATACAAATATGACTGCTTAAGCATATTTTAAAAGTGGTAAATTCACTTTCTCTACAAATTCATTAACTCAAAAATGTTTCCTTGCAACTGTTCTTGGAACTGATAGAGGAAAACCTTCCAGGGACACACAAAATGTTGTAAGTGTAATATGAAAACTGCCCTTTCTCTTATGAAGATTAAAACCCAAATATTCTGCAGAAAACCAGCAGGTTCCCCTGTTCTCTGCTCATATGGGCTCTTCTTCCAGTCTCACTGCATGAAGGAGTTACAAACTTCATTAGAGCTGACTGGAAGGAATGTGTGCTCAAACATTTAAAGGCATGCCACAAAACCTCAGCAATCCAGTCTCTTGTTAATTACAACTAGTATTTCAGTATGTTGTGGAATTTTCAGCTACACAGATGTGTGTGCACATCTTAGTCAGTAGTATAGCCAATGCTTGCAATTATATTACAAGTCTTGCAAAGTATAAGTAGTTTATTGAAAGCTGAAATTATTAGAATAAAACATTGCAGTGGGTTTTCAGCTTTTTAATTTGAAACCTTTGGACTTCATAATTTCAGGGAAAACTTTGAGAATACAGATCAAGCTAAAAAGTAAGGAGGCAGTGAATTTCCACTCCCTCTGTTTCCAAATGGATTTTTTTAAGCACATGACGTTTAAGGCAATTCCATGATTTTGGAGTCTGCCTCATGGGTGTCTGAATGGACAGGATTGAAGGTACTTTATATGGCTTATTTAAAAATAACATCCTAACCCAAGCTATAAATCAACCATAAGTATTTAATGCCTTATGTATATAATAAATATTCAAGTCTAAGTATCTGGTTACAGCAGTGATTAAGAGTTCTGAAAATCAACTCCTTAAAAGACGCTCTTCAGTGGAAATGCTCTCAGTGGTGAGGTTTCTTTCACACCCTTCTATGTACATGTACAGTTCACAGCCATTAAGTCAACAGCGTGACAGCATCTGTTATTTCTGAAGTGCTGAGCACATCTGTGTAGTTGCAAATCTCATTTGAATATTGGTTTTTGAGAAATTTAAAAAATTATTGGGAGAGGAGCCAGCCTGATATGAAGCTCTCTGCCTTACAGTGGTTAAAGCAACTAGATGGGTTTTGTGGTGTGACGAGTGACAGAAAGATAAGGAAGATCTCTCAGGGGAAGACTGTCTCTAGTGAAGGTTTTAAAGAGAAAACTTGATCTTCGCTGCATTGAGGAACAACTACCTCTGGCTGGATAGTCACAGTCAGAAGGAATTAATTGGAACTACAGATATGGATTACTGCAGACCTTTTCAAATCCTATTACATTTGCAGCAATACAGGCAGGGGGCCAACTGTCTGGGGACAGCTCTGCTGTTATATTACAAGTCTTGCAAAGTATAAGAAGTTTATTGAAAGCTGAAATTAGTAGAATAAAACATTGGGGTCTTGGGAGGCATCAAACTGAGGGTGAGCCAACGGTGTCCTGGGCTGTGTGAACACGAGCACAGGCAGCAGAGCACGGGAACATCCTCCCTTTACTCTGCACTCACCAGGCTGCAGCCAAAATACCGCGTCTGGTTTATAGGCCACTCTGTACCAGAATGGTATCAATAGACCAGAGGGAGTGCAATGAAGGGTGGCTGGGGACTGGAGCGTTTAACCTTTGTGGAGAGACCAAGACAGTAGGTCTCGTTCAGCCTGGAGAAGAGAAGGCTTCGGGAGCTTCTTCAGCAAGTGGGGCAACAGAGAATTATGTTAGTAATGCTAATCTAGGATTTTTGGGAAAACATTTCTGTGGCAGTTATCGTTGGAAAATCCTAATCGGTAAAAAGAAGTTTTTGATTCTGACGAGACTATTGTTTGCAACTGTGTCCCCCAGTTCTAGTGGCCATCTGTGCTCTCAGAGCAGAAGACGTGGGAATAGTTAATATGCCTGATTCCAGCTAGAGGGCTATACTTGCAGTTTGCACATCCCATGTAAAGGTTTAACCTATCAAGCTATTGGTTATGTTGTTATGGACTTTCTCTTTTTTTCTTTTTCTGTTTTTTACTACAATTTCTAGCTTTGACCTGAGAAGGTTTCCAAACAACAGTTTCCTTAAAATTGGAAGAGGAATTCTGCACTTGAGTCATGGCAGGGACTACAGTCTGTAACTTGCATATCCTGAATAACTTCCCTGATCATCAATATAAAGCAATGAGTCTCTTTTACCAAAAAATATTTAATTACTTACAGTAGTACAGCAGGTCTCTTTATGAGCAAGTAACATTGACTTTATAGCTGCCTTTGGAGCTGCCTCTCTGAACTTCATCTATCTTACTGTATACTGTGTCCAATATTTTACAAGTTTATAACTGTCCCTGGAACGTATCTTGACAACCCTTAGTCACTGTTGATAGCCTTGGAAATGCTTATTATTGCGTTCAGCCCTAATATAAAGCAGACTTTTACATGCGAGTCTGACAGCCTGAGTTCTCAAGTCACCTATTTTTGCAGCATATTCAGAGTTTCTCAAAAAAGATAATTTTGAGATGTCTTGGTGCTGCTCCACGCTGAAAAGAAGGACGCTAACACTAGGATATTTCTGGACAAGGAATCTGAAGGAAAGATTCAAGGTGATAGTTGCGTAGACTACACCACCAGCAGAGCTAGGACCTACCTGCACCCAATTTTATTGACATATGACCCAATGCCCTAACAGGCTGCTGTATTTTTTGTAAACAATTGCATAATAAATTATAGTAGCAGGAAAGCTACAGGCGAATCCTTCATTAATTGGTGTTGAATCAAAACTATCAAAGCAGCAGCATGTAACAGACAAGCGATTATGTTGTTTAAATGTCATTCCTTTTATGTGTGACAATTCAATTTGTTAAACATTTTCATAAAAGAAGAGAATGAAAAGGCAGTGTTGCCTTTTCTGAAATGTATTCCTTCACCTATTTCTGCTAGATCTTATCTTTTCCAAATTAAATGTATTTGTAGATGCTACCAGACAAAAGCCCTTTTCAACACTATTTACTTCAATTACATCTTGCTGAACTCCTGAGGATGCTGCTGGCAAATTCTGCCACTTAATTAATGATGAACTCTTCAAAGTAACAGCTGATTTTCGATAAGAACTACTAGATTAAACATTTTAAAATTACTTTAAAGATATTGGTTATTTATTTCTTCTATTTTTTTTTTCACCTCTAATTTAGCAGTATACTGAAGGTATGTCCAGAGGCACCAGTATAGAGCCTTTCTTCCCCAAGTCCAGTCTGAACCACAACCATTTTTTAAAAATTATTTTGTGACTAGGAATCTCTCATGCTGCTTTCTCCAGATATACTGCAAAAACTTCTAGAAGTGTAAACTATTTTTATCCATTATTTTACCTAGTTCTTTGACAGAATTCTGTTTATGGCAGCAAATTAACACTGACACAGATGCTTTTTTGACCTACTTTTACAATTCCCTTAATTATTCCCACCTAGGGTTTTTCTAGACTATCACTTCTCTGTAATTTGCAAGATGACCTCCAGAGCCCTTTTATAGCCAGCCTCACAAATAACAGTTAACTTTTGTAAAAATAAATAGTACAACTTCATTATCTCAACTACTCCAATTTTCAGTTCCTTTTGAGCACTTATTTTTAGAGCAATTTATGCTGGTGCTTACTATAATTTCTCTTCTCCCTCTCTTTTTTTTTCTCAGCATACACGTGGAGAAACAGAAAATGTTAAACACCAACTATAGATAAGTCTTCTCCAGTCTCTCTTATGCAAAGAAATCAAGCTGTGTCTTTTGCTTTTATACGCTATTGGTCTGGCTAACCAGCCTCTGCCAAAGACCATCACCTAGCTTGAGGAAATTATTTTATCACAACCTAGTAAAACTTTCCCTATATTTTTCCCTATTTGTTCTTTAAATTTCCTCTCAAACCTCAGAATGTTTATGGAAACTCCTACTTACTTTGCCAGGGAAACAATGGCAGGATATAACCCTTACTCTGTTCTCAATTTATATTCTGCTCTGTTAGTGTCACTCGAGTTGGATTTCCATTTTATTATAGGATTATTATTTTTTGGGGGCCTGAACATTCCCTCGTACCTTGCTATATTTCTCACCTTCTTGATTCCTAATTGTTCCAGTATATACATACCTTCTCTGAGTCTAATAAGGTACTTTTAAAGAACCTCCATGCTGCTTCTATGGATTTTAATTTCCTAACTTTCCCCTTCAGGCTATTTCTGACTTCCTCAATATAAAAATCTTCCTTTTTTCAAAAGTACTGTAATATTATTACCTCATGGTAGGATCCCATGGGAGGATGTTGAACTTAATTATATTATGGTCACTTTTATTTAGTGGCTCAACCACGTTAACTTCCTGAATCAACTCATATGTTTCATTCAAGACCTTCGTCAAGACTAGATTTGCCCTTTCAGTATTCCAGAATTCTTGTAAACAAATGATTCTCTTTGGTGTCTACACACACTATTCCAGTATAATACTGAGACGGCTTAAAAATACATGCCTGCAATATACATGAAAAAGTCAACAGGAAACACTTGTTTATTCAATGCACTTTTAAGAGTGCCTAAAGTCTAAAGGGCTTAATTGTCAATGAAACCACACGGAGTTTTGTAAATTCAAATATTTGTTCTGTGTGCATGAATCAAACTGTATGTTCGGGAGGGCAGTTACACATCTAACTCTGCCTGTGCTGAAATTCACATTTGTGCAGCATGAATTCTTGCAGGTTAAATATCCTACGGTTATTTCACATCAGCAAATACAAATTACTGGTTCTTTTATTGCTTGAGAACATAAGCTGATTGAAATAGCAGTTGCTTCTGTACGTTATTAATTTATACCTGTGTAAACCTGAAACCCAAACTGTAAATCAATGATTTTGTGACCTGTATTAAACAGAACTTGTGACACCTTATAACTGAAAGCACATTATGATGTACAGTAATGTATCTCAAGTAACCCCTTGTCGTTACGCTAAGATTCAACTGAAAACAAACTTGAGTAACGAACTATATGATAGTTTTGAAAAGCAGATTGAAACTTGGTTTGTCTTTGAACTAGATCCACCGCTTCTCTGAACTTATAAACACAACTTTGAAAGAATGTACACTGTTTTCCTGATTAGAAGTTCCTTTTCTTTTTTTTCCATTACTCATTTATTTCAATCCCAATTTTAAAATCTAGCTCATTAGAAAAGCATTCTCAGTAACAGAAGTGGAAACAAATATAGCCATGTATCCTCGCTCAACACAGTGCAAGACAGCTATTACTATTACATGTTATAAGAACACTAATATTTGTCTGTACTAGACTAAATTTCTGTATTGTTTTTAATCCCAAAGGGATTACTCTTAAAACTAACTTCTTAAATTTGCCAAGTGAGGAATGTTTGCTTCATTAATGTTATAATTTGTGGTTCACATTTTGAAAGAAAGCTAAAAATAGTTTCTGAAATTGTGTGTCTTGCTGACATAAACATGGTTAACTTATATTTTTGCAGTTTCCAGGAGTGTTTCACTTGTATAAAGCACTACAAGCATTCTGCTCTTTCTATTTTTCTCATACTATATGAACCAAGAAAGCAGGAGTTTGTTTAGCTCGTTGGCTCCATTTATCCTGAGCCAAGACCATGATCTTGGAAACCCTTTAACTTGGCCGAATCCAGTACAAAGTTCTTTTCAAAAAGCCAGTGCAATTAGAACAACACAGTGTATGTTCAGTCTCAAAATTAAGACGATAAAGTTTCAAACAGCTAGAACTGAAACATAGGTGTCATGGACTCGGACCTTTCATCAGTTAAACACCAATCCCAATTCCACTACTTTTTGATCAAATGAAGAGTTGTGTAGTCGAGGACAGTATTAAGAAAACACTTTTCTATAATACCTTTTGGCAAATGGGCAGAACAGTTAACACAGAAAACAACAAAACACAGTGGGCGACGTGTAAGTTTTATGCAGTACAGCTTCGGGAGCTTCTTTAAATACTCCAGGCAGAGTGATACTATAATACAAGCAACACCCTTTGCGCTTTCTATTATATCCCTGGCTACTGCTAAGGGATAATACACATTTGATAACCAAATTGGCACACTGCAGACTCTGTTTTGAAAGCCAGTGCTTCATTTTTGAAACTTTTGTTTGTTTGTTGGGTTTTTTTTGTGATTTATTTTGTTTGTTTGTTTGATTGTTTGTTTTCCCAAAACCCTCTCCTTCACTGTATACCTAGTACCTCAAACACATTAATATATTCTCTTCATTTTCTGTGAAAACATCTGTAATGGGCATTTTGATGAATTACAGCACCTATGAAAATTAGAGGAATCAAATTCAGTACTAAGGATTCTAGTTCGTTATGTTTCATTTCACGTTCTGAGTTGCTCACTCATTTTTGAAGGTACATTTTTGTTTTATTGAACAGAGGTGGGAATTCTCAGGCCTTATTAAAAGATAATTTTAGCAGTGCTCAGATTTAGAGTAGTAGTTTCTTTCATGCATTTCGTTTGTGATTTTTTTTACCATTCATATAAAGTGATTTCAGAAGTTACCAGTTAGTAACTAATTAAGTTCATTTCCCTTAGTCAATTGCCACTGTTTTTTCCTTAGAATACTCACTCCTGGAAGTTGAAATATTTATGCAGATAGTTAAATATAATAGAATTTATACACATTCATGAAATACATATATAGATTTTATACAAAATAGAGGATTATATGAATCATATTGAACTATGTTCCTTTTGTTCTTTCAGATGTGCCAGATACATATTTAACATACTATTTCAAAAGCAAAATTATTGAAAGGTATATATAATTCGTAAGGATAATGTATCTCTACAAAAAGTGCAAAATGTTGCACGTTGCAAAACACTGACTCAGTAAACTACAGCAAAACCAGAGTTTTGAATGCTTCTGCTTCAAGAACTGAAATTACTTTTAAATTGAGTAATTGATTACACATTTTTTTACCAAGCATTTGTAAATAAAGGGTTTGATCCAGTTTTATGTGTGGCCTTCCCAGCACCACAGACCTTTGGAGACACATGGATACTGGCTGTGAAATAGTTTGGATTTGTCCCAGTGAGGGGCAATCTAGTGCAGGGGGTAAAACCCCACAGAGGCCAGTTTCTATGAGGTGGTTCCCTAATATCCTCGCTCTTGGATTTGTCTGTTCCTTCAAACTTTCGACATGACATTTGGAACTGTGTGTTGTTTCAGTGATCTGTTAAATAACTGTAGGGGCAAATCTTGGTAATCTCATAGGTGGTTTGTTAAGTTTTATCTGATCTTATTGACTTATTTACACACACACGCATGCGCTTTTTGGTTGAGACCACTGCCTTATTGCTTTTTCCCTCAAAAAGTCACTGTAGTGATAGTGTCCTGATAATATTGTGTTGTCATATCCTGCAAGGCAATTATGGGGGAGGAAAATAGCAGCAATGGAAGCCGCCAACATTTTGCATCGCCTTTCTTCTAATCTGAAATTCCATTTATTTGACTAGGTCTCTAAAGCGTTCAAGGTTTAGCGCATGCATTAACATACCTAAAGATTGGCTGATGTTTGATGAGGAGAGTCAATAGTGCTTAGTCACATCTCCAACTAGGCTCCTGTAAAGCGTACAATACTATTTTATGTTCATCAGTCACAATTAAGCATTCAATTTGTAATGCAAATGTATGTGGTTTTTTTAAGGAGGAGCTTGAAATGATGTCCTGATTGGAGCCAACTTCCTTCCAATGTGGTTCCTCATGAAAACTGATCACGCTTCCGGAAAATTACATGGATACTTCAAGTCTAAGTAAGTACTTTTCTTACATAGTTTTGCATTAAAAAATTTTCTTCTTCACACTACCGTATGACTCAGATCCATTCATCTATTAACACTTCTGGTATGTTGTCTCTGGGCTGTTGCAGTGATTGAGAATCTAGCTAAGAGAGATTCACAGAATGTTTAGGAATGTCAAAAATATAAAAGTTTTTGGTGATTTACTCCCCTTTCATTTATTTTCGGGGCATTCAGTTAGCATAAAAATAATGATTATTACATAAATTAAAGTTGTTGCAATTCAGCTGTAGGGATTCTGATTCAATGCCAGTGAAGCTAGATCAAGGTTTTAAAAAGTATCTGCTGTAAATTAAAAACAAATGGTTGAAAGTATTATGCAGACCTCTCTCCCACAGATTGTATATTCCATTTTCCAAATTAAATCTAAGAGAGAATATTACTTTATTGAGATTTATGGAATAATTTCTTTAAAAATTCCAGCAATATGAGAATGCAGGCAGACCCTGACAGTGAACAAAAACAAGTGTCAGCTACTAAGTGGTTTCATCTTTTGGAGATTTTTTTTTTCAGTAATGGGAAAAATCAGTTCTGACTGGTTTTTAAAACTAGAATTATATATAAGCCATTAAATTAGGGACAGATCATTTGTCCAATTTTAACTGCAAAGGGGATAAAGTAGGTGGAAAACATGATAATATACCAGTGCTCCATCGGAGGAAGTGTTCCTCCCTCAATCCTCAGTAGGACTTAAGAGCTTGTGAGAAAATGTGTGTAAGAGGATATAGAGGAAAATTGTTCTGTGGCATCTGGGGAAAGTACATGTAGGAATAGCAGTTGGGCTGTATTAACTATGAAAGTATATGTGTTATTCAATTTTTGATCTCTTTCAAGACAAACACGTGACCCATTTTCTCTATGGCATAGTACAAGGGGTATAACACCTGACGAAATCGTATCGCTATGATGGACATATAGGAGAAGTCTCAAGGACACTGGGTGCTGTTTTTGAGAGCTCCAGCACTTCATGGGCTCCCTGAAGCATTCTAGGACCTCATTACAGATTTTGGGGTGTCCAAGAGCTTAAAGGGATGATGAATCTTGGAGCCTTAGTGGACTGTTAAACCTCCTCCCATTAAAGAAAAACATGTGGTTGAAACTGTGTTGGCTAAAACCCATGGAATTTTCTGCGTAACTGTATTCCTTCTTTGCCATTTTGTGTTGGATATCATGATCTGCCTGTTATATTTCAGCAGACTCAATAATTTCCTTTTAATTAGATAATTACCATGTTATTCATTGGTTTTAAACACTTCTAAATTCAGCTTTTGGTTTTAACAAATGCACTTTCAGAAGATGATGGATTTTTACATTTTTAAAACCGCTAAATGTTCAAGAAGGATTTGTACACATAACAAAATTAAAGTAGGGATTATCTAGCACTGTGTGTGGGATACAGCTATAATCTATACAGTGCATGGAAAAGAAACTGGCATTCTCAATTGCACTGCACACATCTCAGTAATAACAGGGTATGAGGCATACAATTTCATGGAACACCCACAATGAAAATTATTCTTTCCAAACAGAGAATTGTTTTGGAATAAGTTAGGTTAATTGGCACCATGGGATTCCTCTCAAGGAAACACAGAACATTAAAATCTACACATGTGCATGTAAAATGATAAAGTATTATCTTCTTTCCCCTCTCAGCTCCTCAAATCTAAGACACGCTACCCAAAATCAACAGAAACTATTATGTTTTGTTGATTCAAATTTCCTTAGAATAAACTGGCAATTCTTCATCTGGTCAGCTTACAACCTGAGAGTCACTGCACTGTTCCACAATTGCCAGCTTGGATATGGTTATCTAGTGCAGTCTCTCACACAGAAATAGAGGTCTCTAGAGCTTTTGGCACATGCTTTTCAGAATTGTAAGAATCTGTCTTTTCTGCGCAAGCAACAGAGCTATATGGTACGATACAGCCTCTTTCAAAGGACTATTGTGCGCCTTCTAGGATTAGAACCAAAATCTGCAAATGGTTAATGGGAAATCCAGGCACATTTCACTGTCATTATACAGTCCTCAGTTAGAACACTGATTGTATTTTGCAGTTTCTGAATATAGTTGTAGTACGTTAAGTCCTCACAGAAGTATTATCACCCTCTCAAAAATCATTTAATTATAAAGAACTTATCACTAATATAGAAAAAATCTTCCTTTTAATGCAGACGACTGAACTGTCATGCAGGCTGTTGTGCTGTGTGCGTTGTGTCTATTTTATTAATGTTTAAGGTCATTACAAGCAAGGACATTCTCCTTGGTTTATCTTTACTTTCCTGATTTCCTGCTTCATTTATGGCAAGGTATTTAGAACCAATTAATTGTGATTCCTAGTGGGCAGGTCACAGGTGAAGTATGGCCTCAGAAATGACATCTGTTGTGCCACAAGTGTGACTGCATCTCTTCTGACCACTTGAATGGGTGAGAAACCCTCATGTCCTGTGACCCCACATGGCTCCACACCTAAGTCTGTGCTGAAGAACAGTCTTCCCCACCTCCCTCTCTGCAGTCTCCAGTGCAAAGTTCAGGCCTACATTGATTTCCTTGTCATTTTTGCAACAATGTGAACAACATCTCATTTCAGCTTCTCATCAAAGACATCCTAGAGGCTCCCCTTTCATACTCTGAAAGAGGAGTTCAGGACACCAAAGAACACCCCAAAATGTATCACTGTTATATACCAAAAATTTTATTTCCCTTGCCACTCTGCCTGAGCCTACGCATGTATCTTAGTCTTTGTTAGAAATATGGGAGCAAGACAGTAAATAGAATTTGCACTTAGCATCATGGAATCAATTGTATCATGAAAGGAAAATGAAATCTTACACTGTTCATAACAGGATGTATGTCATATTTATATTCTACACGCTCCTGTTATTATTTTAGAGGACTATCCCTATTCTTCACAGACATATGGGAGCTTGGCCTGGTAGAACAAAGAGGGTTTGCTTTCCGGAGTTTTTGCAGACGATGTTTCTGAGTAACTCTGAAGAGCTGCAGGCCTGTTAAGCTGAAGAAGGAAGAAATTTAGATAGAATCTCCCAATACTCTTTCCAGTCCTAAAGCTTGGAACCAAGTACGTCTTTCCACTGCTCCCATTTCTCATCATGCATCAAAAGAATTCCCTGTTTGGGAGTAATTAGTCACAAATCTAGTAGCCACCGTAAATTTAGCTTTCTAGGGAGCAGAGATCACCTTTGCTGGGAGCATAAACTGGTGTTTAGAGGAGGAGAGCCCAGCTCGCTCTATGATGTCAAGGCAAAGAAGTTGTTCAAAAAAGGTTCATTGATTCCATCCTCATCTACTTAAGAACTGAAAGAAAAATAAATTGATTGAAATTACAGGACTTGCCTGGAAGGATTAGCATGAACCATGTGAATTGTGGGTCTTTTGTCAGTAACATAAATCCTGTGGGTATCAATGGAATGTGTTTGCATTAACTTAGGTGTGTACATTAACATGATGCAAAAACAAATGGACATATCCACCGTCAAGAGGAATATGTGAGAAGTTTTATCAATGATAAAACTGAGCATACAATTCAGAAAATAACACAATTCACAATCTGAGTCTAAGTTTTAAATAGATTTTATCACTGGTTTATTGTCATTTTCTGTAGCAGCACTCCTCACTGCAAAGGCTGCACAACCTATTATAAGTGCCTTGAAATGTCCTGTGCTAGTGCTAGAGCTTGTGGTATTTTTGGGTAGTTTTTTACTTTTATTGTATATTGAATTATCTGACTAATATGTATTCATGTGATTAAATATTATGTTGTGATACAAACATGAAGGCATAGTAGGAGTTTCAGTACTAATCCTGCATTCCTGCAGAAAGCTGCCTATGGTGACAAGGTGCTCATTTGACCCTGAGAAGCTCTGGAATAATTGTCTTGTAGCATCATAGTTAGCATAGTTAATACCCGAAAGTCTACTTTCATAGTCTTATGCTGAATATATGAATTGTTATGTGTGGAAAATGGGTCTACTGTGTATGTAAACCCATTTAGGGGTCCCACCTCTCTTCATGGCATCAACCTGAAAACCCTTCTCCGTACTCCTACTCACAGAAGAGTCCTACTTAAATCACAGGATCCCTCATGAATTAGACTTTGCAGGACTGAAAGTACTTGTGCTCTGATATAAAAACCAACTAACATACAGTGAGGAATATATCTAACTTTTAACTCTTCTTAAGAATATTACTTTGAAATTTGCTGAGCATACACTTAAAATAATCATCAGATATTTCTGTATCTTTCTCACTGCAAAGAGAATTGGTTTTTAAAATACTTACAAGGAATTACATAGGCATATAGCATTTAAAAACCTTTGGGAATTAAATAAAACATATAAAGCTAGTCTTACTGATTAATTTGAAAGCAACATGAAATCAAAAGGTGATTATGGCTTAGGATTTAAGGGCAGTTTCTGTTAAATTTCGTTTCTGACAGTAAAACCATAGACCAAAGAAGAGAGTCACTGAGATCAAGGAGTCTAACTCAGATATTCTTAACAGTGACCTTCAACATATTTTTCTGTCCTTTTCCCCTTCCCTCTCCTGCTCTGCCCCTTCCTTCCTCAGAGGCTTTGCCCTTTATCACAATATTCCCACGAGATCTACTAAGCATATTTCATTACTAGCTCAAAAAACCCAAATCTTTACAGAAGTACAAATGGTAATTCCATAGTAGCAGTGTTAAGGACACCCATTTTGCAGCAGTTTCTACTCCAGGCACCTTGTGAAGTGAAGTGCAAGAGAATGCAGCCACTCTCGCTGGGTGCACGATTTATGACCCTGTAGTCAGCAGATAGACACCAGAGCTTGGCCACAATCAAAAAAAGTAGCAATAACCTGAAAACAGCTTGAGGATCAGAGATGACAAGCAACTGAACATGAAACCCATGCAATTCCAGCTACTTCAGTCAGTGGATTTATCAGTAGGAAAGTACCTTGTAACTACAGGGCTTGATATTACCACTGGCAGTAGTAAGATGTAGACTCAGCTAATTTTTCTAGGTCTGAAGTCCTTCATTTTAAAAGGATGTTGGAAAAGTTGAATGATTGTAGGGAAGGATGGCAAAAATGGTTTAACGACTAGGGGAAATTCTCTGCAGTGGCAGCCCTCAAGCTACTTAGTTTTCAGAAAGCATTTTGAAAGGTGATTATAGCATCTAACTCCCAAGAGAAGTGGTGGGCTCTCCCTTTTTTTGTTGTTGCCAAATAATTCCAAACACTACATTTTAGACCAATATGTGTTATTGGGCTCACCACGCAAGAGTGAGTGAAAATTAATGTAATAGGTTGCGCTATATTTTATGGTGGCTGCTATTGTTCTAAAGGTTTCCAAATCTTAGGAAATAATACAGTTAATAAGATGAAATAGAGCCACAGGAGTAAGGACATTTAGAGGACTGCTAGAGCATTCAGCATTTTTCTGTAAGTTGGATAGAATCTTGACTACAAGGTGACTGATCTTGTAATAATTACATATTCAGCACTGCTACATCTCAATGAATCATTAAATGCAAGTAACCACCAGTGAAATCAAAGTATTACCGTTATTAATTCAATAGCTTCTCATTCAAACTTTTCACCTCCCTTCTACTTGGCAACAGGTTAAAACAAAATTAAAATAAGCAGTCCAAAAGAAAAAAAAGACCAAACAAGTAATAATGTTTTCATATAAAAATTGTCTTTGCTACATAACTTTGAAGGAACAACTGTAAAATGTTGCTCTATAACTAACAACTCTCTTCACCACAACATAATGGAGTGGTAAATCACCAGAACAGGGAAGCAGACTTTTATGGTATGGTTTGGGGTTTTTTTCTGGTAGATGCTTAATTCTTTTCTTCTACATACATGCCACATACTCTGGGTATGTTGTAATATTAATGGGCCCAGGTGATGGATGGAATCGGTATTTTCTGTACTACACTGGGCCATATATTCCAAAATAGTTGAGCCCAGGTGCATGCGCTAAATTTGAGTTACAAGTGCATTTCTCACTCCTGTCCTTACTCAACTTTGGGGCAAGGCTGAGGTGCACAGCTGCCTTCTTTTCTCCACATTCCTGAGGTAGGGAAGAAAAGGCTAAGCGTGCCAGGAGGGACTTGACCAAGTACCCAGTCCATCCACACCTACTACAATACTTATGCAGCCAGTGTGACATAAAGTACGTTGGAGAGGGGCCACAGATTTTGGATTACCAGCTTCTTCATTAAGATCCATCCATGGCTTCCAACAACTAAGTTGAAAAATAAAAGATCAAAAAAGCATTCCTGCTAACTGTACTGTCAAAGAGGATTAGAAACTGGGAGATGTGCAGAGAAAAATTGTTTCTTAAGCTCTTCAGAGCTTTTTTTTTCCTTAACTCTTCAGCAATCCTGCATCTAATTTTCTCTTGAGTCGGGCCTCCAAGAAGCACAAGCTACCGTCATCCATTCATGGCATCTCTCCTTGTTATGAAATGCTTCCACATACTTGTGCTAATTCCTTCTGAGACACTGGCAGCATATAACATTATCACTTCTTCTCTTTCATTTAAACTCCTTAAAACTAAATCACATAACCATTAGTAGATCTTACTGAAGCAACAAGTTTTAAGCAGAGACCCCAATGACTTTAATGAACATCAAAAGCCAATGGACCAATAAAACATATGCATCAGGCAGTACCATTCTTCTTACTTCATTTCTACTTATATCCACAGACCTTCACAGAAGTGAACAACAAGAAGCAACTCGAGATAATCCTAGTTCTGTGCTTGGGTTAGCAGGACCAGTGAAGAATCCCTACAAGCTTGCTTACAGCAACATCAGGGGCTCCACATGAATTTCATCAACACAGGGACCATTAGTTCCATTACAGGAAGAAAACAGCGTCATTTTAGGAGGGTATCCTGGCTTATTGCTATACAGTGCTGTCACCCCTCATCCTCTGTTTTTGCATAGTGTTTTCCTCCTTATGTGACTGTCAGTGCTGTGATGAGCGAAATGACGCGAGATCAGAACTGAAGTCCACAATTATTTTTATGAAGGAAATATGTCATTTCTGTTTCTTGGTTATACCAGCCTTAAGATAGTTTTAAGTATATTCCTTGGAAAATCATCAGGCAACAGATTTGCTGCTTTGTGACAATACGATTTTATCGCTCCTAAATTTCTTCTTTACATTAGAAAAAGAAGAGAAAATCAACCACCACTATTTTACTCCATCTATCAACATTAAAAATATCTTCTTAGGATAGCTGTCCAAAATGCTTTTCAGAGTATCAATTTAAATTACCTTTTATTCTACTACAGCTGCATTATTATTATTATTATTACTTACTGAGTACAACATATATCTATAAAAGTTTGAAAAAATATATTTATTATTGACACTAGAGTTAGGTATTTGTTAGTATTTCAGATACTGACACAAAATGAACAGAAACTGCTACTTTCAGGCACCTGGATATAAGGGAGAAAATTTTCACACTTTTTTTACACCTAACCCACTCTTTTTAGGGGAAAGGAATCATTTGCCACTTTCTGCTACCATTGCTCCAAGGTTGGAAAAAAGGTGAATAGTTTTTGTGTACTTCAATGAAGAGTCTCCATGTTAATTCAAGAGTAACATTGTAAGGATGATGTGATACAGGAATTGACTAGATATTTGATTCAACATCTGTGAATCTGTGTAAATGAACAGAAAACTCAAAAAAAGGCAGCGTGTTACCATGGCAAAACACTTCACTGGAACATACAGGCCTAAGTTTGACGAGGGACAACTGAAAATTCATTGATTTCATTTTACTTTTTCACTTACACCACTAAACGAGAAGAATCAGGCATATCAAGCAAAATGTATATATAGAAATCCATCTGCCTTACACTACAAGCATTTCTTGAGTAGGCACAGAGGACATATTCAGTAATCTCACACTTTGTGTATGGATGCAGTGGTTTAGGTTAAGTTTTTTTTTTAATTGCTGGCTGTAGACTATCTGTATCGCCTTCTGGAAAACCGTCTATCCACATAGTAATCTCCATTACTGATTTCTAGTTTTAAAGTGTAAGATAAGGTAAGCAAAATCAAATATCCTCAAGTAGTCTATTTTGATAGAATAATTGCTACTGTTGTCACAGTGGTCTTGCATCCTTGTAGGTAAAGGACCATGGACAATAATTATAGAAATCAGACTGCAGGGGATGAACATAAAAATGTTTTAAAACCTTTGGTTTAAAACTACTATTTGCATTATGTGGGTTTTGTTTTATTATGTTTATTTATTATTTTATATAATGTACTAATTCCTCAAATTCTTGTACTTTCCCCTTTGCATTTGAAAGCTGGAGTATTGGGTCTCGGCACATTCCCTTTCTCCTTACCTGTGAAGTACACAAAGCCCCCGTTCTTGCCAGCCTGCATTAAACACTGCAATACAATTATCCTCAGGACTGTTGTCTCAGGGAATTAAATTGGACTTTCTAGCTTACAGAGCATCAAATTATTTACACAAAATGTTATAGTTGAAACAGATCCAGCTTGGAGTATTAAATGATAGTTAGGGTACTAAAGACTAGAAAGACCAGGGCCCTGATTTAAAACAGAACTAAAAGTTGAATCTGAATCTGAGGGTAGCTGTTGAGAGTCTTATCAACCAGGGTATTGCCTATTCAGAACAAAGAAAATCAGTTTTTGATTTAGCCTTGCCTCTAGCTATAAAAGTTGCCTTGAGGAAAGTTTGTTTGGTACTGGTATCAGTTCTGTGCAAAGTTTCAGTATCAGTTTTTCACAAGTACAATCAGAATTTTCAGTTAAGAAATACAGAACAGCTTTAAACTGATGTTCAAAAATACCCCTGATAAGTCTCTGCTGTTCTAATATCTTGAACATAATGGTTACCTACAGAGGCAGAAAGGGAAGTGTTCAAGAAATCACAGAATCTCACAAATCAGTTATTTTCCTGAAAAAGGTGTCATATATTTCATTTTTCTCTCTCTTTCAACACAACCCAAAACCTATCAGAAAAGACTATCCTAAATAGGCTTATTGACCATATAGCTGAAACACAAAATGATTATGCATTTTAAATCAACAGAGTAGGTCAATATATCTTTCATCCATGAAGGCTTTATGATGTACGGTCCTGCCTGTTCTAGGCAAAACTAGATTACAATTTAAAATATGCTTTACGTGTCTTGATTTTATTTGCATTACCACTCTAAAATGTGACAAGAAATCAACATGGAACAACACTCACAACATTTCCGAAGTAAAATATCCCCCAACAGACTTACGAGTTTTCCGGTAGTACTTACCCCATACCTAGATGTAATTTCTTACCTCCACCCCACAATGTATTCCCATCATCACCCGTTCACCATTGCTTCCCCTGACCATGAAAGTCTCCCCATTACACATGAAGAAAGCTGTTGCACTGACCTGCCCGTAGATCTGAATCTGGAGGGTCAGTCACTTTTTACATGCTGATTTAAAGCAGCCTGCCAACCAGGGCAGCTTGTGCCACATCGAAGGTTGAGCCAAGGGGGTGTGGGCACCACTGCCCCTCTCCTGGGGGACCCCCAAGCCCCCCAGGGCATCACGCAGCACCCGCAGGTCAGGGGAGGCCCTGAACCGAACTTGCTCCTATTAGAATCATAGCAAAACTCAGCTGAATTGGGTGGGATGGAAATGAGCCCAAAGGATGAAAAGATAATGCTGTGGGATGCTGATGTTAGATAGTTTCTTCTGAATTTAAAGTGAGGAATAAATGAAGGGAAAGAGAAAGATGTGATGACAGTTACAAGACACTACGGTTTCCCTTCCCAAAACAAGGAAGTTTTCACTTCTTTGCTAGATAGAGCTGTAGTGTCTTGTCATTACTCTTTTCCCTTTTTCCCCATATACAGGCTACAATATAAACAGATAGAGATAAGTATAAAACCCAACCTTTATTCCACTTTGAACAAGCTTGTGTATATCCAAAAAAGGTTCCTTGAGTATGTCTCCTTCAGGGCTGAAAATCTTCACGTATCCTTCTTTCTCAAGAATGAAGAGGCGATGGGATCCATCCCCACAATGTACTGCTCCAACAGGCTGCCGTAGTCCACTCACAACCTCCTGAATACAGAAGCAGTTGTGCTTGTGTTTTCTAGAAAAATTTTTAAAAATAGTGAGAAATTTCTTCTTTCTTGTAACCATGACACAACAATGTCCCTAGAAGATAAAATTACCATTCTGCAATGATATTAAAACCACAGTTATATAATGCAGAATAAATTATTTCTTTGAATGTAAGGAAGCAGATAATACTGAAAATCAGTTTGACCTTCACTAGAGCAAAATTTGGTTTGTATACAAGAAAGAGAAAATTAATTTATCTTAGATCTGAAATGTAGAGGAATATGAGAGAAAAAATTGGTAAAAAAGGCAAAAGAATTTATAAACACAAAATTTCTTCTGTGTAATAAACACAGTAAATTCCAGCAATTTGACAAAATTTGCCTTCTGGAACCCATTTAAAAACAATGACTTATGACGGGTCAACCTAATGTGATTATTTTTACAAGGAAAAATACATGAAAAATAAAATAAAAATAATGAAATAAGTATTATACTAATAAACTTCTTGTAGTCATTTAGTAATATTAAATTCAGGAAGAAATTACTTCTTAGAACTATGTAAGATCCATAGAGTGGATCAAACCAGGATTCTAACACCTTTTCAGCAATGCAAATGTCAAAACGTACTGAAATATTGAAGCTAAAGTAACTTTCTTTTTTGACGTACACCAGCAGCAGCAAAAGAAAGTAACATCTGGAAAACACAGCTGCTGAGCATAAGCACACACTGAGCTGGTTCACTGTGAAAACCACAGGCTTTGCTAAGGTTTTTTTCAGATTAAACAGCATTTATCTTTATGAACCTGCTGATCTCTTCCTCTTTGTCATATTCTTCCATGTGGTCCAGGGAGTTAGAAGCTGGCCCTCGCACTTGTTTTCTTGGAAAGTCTGGAAAGCACACACCACCATCTTTTCTTGCATAGTAAAAGCAAAACTCATCAGCTGTAGTTTGGAGAAAACCTTAAAAATGCAAAAGAGCATACAAATATTTAGTGTGTTGTCATGTCTGCAGCTTCGTGCTGCCAAACCAATTTTTAAATAGATGATATATTGAGTGGAAAAAGGAGTAATTTTAAACAAAGCACTACTTGCAAAAAAGGCCTGCTCTGAATAAGTACAACCCGAGCGTTACCTTTTATAATTCAATCATCTGTATTTGTATTAAACCTTTTTTTCAGTGGGCTTAAATAAGAAACCCAATGCATTCAAAATGATGCTACAGTTCGCTCATTAAAAAATTAAGAGACAAAGTTCAGAGCTGAGGCTGTGATACGCTTTTCCCTGATTTTAACCCTATTAACGAAGTGTAGTATCGGCTGTAAAACAGCTTGAGCAGCTTTCACTTGACTTTTTTTTTTTCCTAAGTGGTTTGTTGTGGTAAAAATTTCAGTGCAGGCTTTGGTAAAAGACACGCAGTGAAGACTTTGTGGACTGCTGGCGGCACAGGACGTCGGTGGGAGAGGTGAATAATGAGTCGCCTCAGAAAGCGAGAAGCGCTGCTGAAACCTGCACCGTGGTGACGTGCAGTTGGCCTCTGGTTGACTCCCGACGTTCCAGTGGGTGAACACAGTGTCCCGTTGGGAGGTCTATGTCCTCGGCCCCCACCCCCTGACAACAGGGATATGTCACATGCTGCGCGGGAGCCGGCTTTAAGCTGGCTTGGATGAAAGGTGGTCTTTAGGTTGTAGGTTAAAATGGGAAGGAGTTTGAAGACCCAGGGAAACAAGAAGTTGGTAAAATTAGAGCCTTTGAGGAAAAACCCCGGCACTACTGATATGACACTATATTTAATGACAGCAAAAATATCTGTTTCTGTACACAAAGTCATTTCTACCCAGTTTAATCATTAATATTAAATATAAGAAGACAGAACTTGGCTAGTTATATATGCACTATTTTACTAAAACAGATGTTAAGATAATATGTCTTCAGTTACCTTCATTCGTCTTTGCATTATTGGCAGACTGTGTTAGGATGCACTATGGTCCGGGACATACATAACTCACAGGATACACTGAATTAGCACTTAATTGGAATAAGAGGCCTAATTTATGCATGGCTTTACCGCTTGTGAATAATGTAGTAATCCATAGATCTTGGCCATAAAGCCTCTGGCTTACAACTTACAATAAGAGCCGATCAGGGACAGCTGTGTTTCATTGGAAAACGCCAATTTCTTAAAAGCCAAGCTTCTTCAGAAACATTATCAGTTTTGACAAAATTTTAGTTAACATGACGTTTCTGGTCCAAACTAAAACTTCTGGTCTAAATGAAAATCAGCGGAACAGACAGCAAACCTCATATCACTATACTGCAATGTCTTGTAATTAGGGTGTTTCATTAGGAAGAGGAATATTCAGGTCAATGCCCCTCATCTGTCAGGCAAGAGTTTGACCCCAAGTCTCCCATTTCCCAAGTAAATGTCCTAACAACCACTTTATTAGCTATCCTGGGGTGGTCTCTCTGTGGCTTTCTTCATGGAAAATTTCAAAAGAGTTCAATTTCTTCCTTATGTGGAATAGGAAAATTTTTTAGATCCCAGAATTTTTGTGGAGTGGAAAACCTTTCCCACCCAACTATACTTCTTTTCATATGCATCTTCCTTTAAAAATATTGGAAAAATAACATGACAAAGCCTGCCTTTGGTTTCTACAAAATAATATCTGGAAACACATGGTAGTGTGTTGTGGTGTAAAAGTTTAATTACCATGATTCGGAGCTTCAGTAAATATAATTTCTGAAGAGCTGGTTTTAATTTATAGTAGTTATTTGGAGAAAATGGGAGATATAATTTCAAGTGGAACAACTGAGGAGGAACTCTGACATAATCACAGACTGGTATTCCAAGGCTTGTAGAAATAATGCCAAAATCAAAGGTAATCTAAAATCTTGGTGTTTAATTATTTGACTTAAGAATACAGAGTTTTGCTATTAATAATTTATTTCTCTAGGCACAGGGGATCTTGAAAAAAAAAAAATGAAATAGCAAATCAAAGGCGTACAATTTCTAAGAATTTCTATAATTTTCCGAGCATACCATCTACTATTTACTAAAGACAAACTACCCTTGGCTTGAATGTTATCTTTAGTCAGAAAAACTGAGAGCATATTATGATCATATTGTTTACTTAGTACATGTTCATTTCAAATAACAATCAGATGCAAACTCACTTGACTAATGCCTTATGCAATGCCTTTTCTTATGTGTTAGTCTAATCCCCTTACGAAATATTTTATCATGCACTTCAGCAGTATGTGTTATATGCAGTTGCCTTTTGCTATTTAGGAAACCCATCAGCAGGTTCCAACAAAGGATAAAGCTTCTGTTGCATTTTCCTTAGAAATGTTCTTAAAAAGTGGAGTTTGAATTAAACTATGAAAATCCGTCATTAAATTGCTAAAATGTTGCATTAGTGGAAGGAATGTAACCTCTGTAAATACAGTTTCACCTGTGTATTAAGAATGGAATTTTGTCCTATAAAAACCATAGTAATTTACAAAAAAAAAAATTTACCAAAAAAAAATCTGTTTGTGTTATAAATGCTAAATTCAACCATACTAACAGCTTCACCAAAGGCCATTAGAAAAACATTTTGCCTCTACTCTCCTAACTGCTTATAGCCATGTAATGTTTCCTTTATCCTTCTTAGACTGTAAGGTCTCTGCTAGTGTAGAGTTTGCCATTTTGTTTAGTGTTTGTACAGTGTCCAGAAGGATGGCCCCTGACAAATGCCCCTAGGCACTAAAATTGTTTGGAGAAAAAGAAAAAACAAAAAAGATAATTTTGCGCAGTCTGAGTTTATTCAAATCCAGCTCTGTCACTGTCCTTTGTGAGAACTCTGCCTAATAAGGACTGCAACATTTGGTCCTGTGTGAATTTGTGTACTTCTTACTTTATTTTAAAAGATTTAAACATATCATTACAAATGTCCTTCCAACTGTGTATGCGTTGACAGAGCAGTGCCCACGTGAACAAAGAAAACTGAAATCACAAAGGAAGATTAAACATTAAGTGTTATACATGTCCGATTTTGCACAGGCTTGCATTTCAATGCTTTTAAAACTTTATGTCTTCCTAACAAGAACCAAACTACAGACTTTTCAGTTAAGGCATTTACAGTGAAGGCTTTCTGTGTTTGCCTTTTTAAAACACTGTGGAAATAAGTTGCAGGATTTCAAGCCTTTTCAGAGGAAAACTTCTGCTCTCAGTTGATCCTCAGCTCCTTTCACCATTCCAGTTCTTTCTCACACTCTATCTTGCTTCCTAACCTACGTTCACCATATTCCACTTTGCTGGATTGCCTGCATACCCATCACCCTTCTCTGTGATCTACAGCTCAAATGCTGTGGTAGCATTTGTCCTGGTCTGTACAGCAAGCCAAGTTACTATTCACTCCCTTCCTTGTTTGCACCGCACACAGGATGGAATATCAGCCACTCATCTGAGGAGACCTACATGGCCTTACAGAACGCCTGGAGATCAGGCTCATCTGCTTTACTCCTGCTATTATTGACTATTATTCAGTATTGTGTAAAAAGAATTTGCCTGGGTTTTTTCGGTTGCTGGTAATTTTGTTTGTCTTTTTCTTTGTTTGTTTGTTTTTCTGGTTTGCACATTTGACAGCTAGATGTGAATTTGTTCACAAAAACCACGTTCTCCTATCTTTTCTCAACTATTAGTGAAAACTGAATCAAAGAGGTGATTCCAGACTCTGTCAAAATGAAATAAATTTGGTGGTAGCTCACATCGCTTGCTACTGATTTTCAAGCACCCTTCTTCTTACACACGTTGCATGTACCTGCACACAAGCAACACCGGGGTTCATCACCTTGATGCTCTTGTTAACAGCAGCAACATTGTGAGCCACTACTATTTTTCTGCAGGTTGACTACGGTGACTGCTACTATTAGTTGACTACGTTAGAATTTCTGAAAGTGTTGCGTGAATTGCAGAATTTCTTAGAAGATTTCCAGTGTTTTAGGCTGGGGTGCCTCTGTTTGGAGTTAAAAAATTCATGTCAGGCATCTGTTCTGGTAATGCCTGGATTCAGATCTGGGCCTGGATCTGAATTCACCCACAATCATCTGGAACCCGTTTCTTCAAAAGAAAATTATGAGGAGCGCATAGTTCAAAACCTGTCGGATGTCCTTGGATGGCAGAACACACCGTGGCTGAGGCAGAGGTTTGTTCCTTAGAATGTGTCACTTTCACTGGCATGGATCAAGTTTCTCCTCATGCCTAAAAGGAGAACCAGCCATGCCTTTCTTTACTAGCCCTATTCGTAATAAATATTAGACAGCCTTCTCTTATGACCTTGGAAAACTTAAAATTCGTATTGTTTGAAGATACTTCATTAAGCCACTTGACTCCAGTGTCCTCATCAGTAATCACTTCAGCTGAGGCTCCCAATAAAAATCAGATGAGAATTAATGAGACGCGTCACCTGACATGAAGCAGGGAAGTCGTAACCTCATAGGCTTTGTGAAACATTACACCCTCACGCATTAACATATTCATACTATCCTAACAGCTGTTGTTCTTATTCTGTTTGAATAAAGGATTGGGTCCACTTTTTCTTCGGATATTCCTAAATAAGTCAAAGGAAGTTCTGATACAGTCATAACTGGTGGGCAAACTGCTATCTTCAAAAGAGTTAAGCAAGTATCTGCTAGAGTTTTCATCTTTGCAAAACGAGACAGAACAACAAATGTATTTCTGGAGCTAACTCATCAAAAACCTCATGTATAATTTCTCAGTCTTCTTGGTTAATATGTACTGCTAAAATTTCAATTCCAGAAAAGATGCTTGCTATCTTAAAACGCTAATAGTATTTCTCATTTGTGCAAGACTTAAGGGATAACATTATTTTTGTAGTCAGCAATTTCCTTAAACTCCTTTGTATTGGTGTTCAGAAACAATTAGCACTCCTTAATAGAAAATGAGTAATTATTTGACTTTTTAACAAATGCACAGTGAATCATTGCCAGAGACGTTGGGTTTGGGGGGGGCTGTTAATTTCCAACTCTTTCTTTAATCCTCCAGGCTAAACCAGAAACAAAGCTTCCAAATTTTCTATTTTTTTCTTTCTTTTCCAAGAAATATTATTATGGATATATGGGTCTCACAAGTAAAATAGAAAGCCCAAATAAGCTGTTATTTTAATTATTTGTATTCTAGAATGTGTAAGAATATTAAAGTATATTGCCGTCCTATGGGCCATCTTCTCAAAAAGAGAATGTGAATCTTAATGAATACCTTGAGGAAATAAATACTAGTATAGGTATCAACAAACATATGTACCAGTCAGTCACCAAATTAACCCTGTTGGTGGATGCAAGTATGCAACAACTTTCCGTTAGTACAACCCACTTTCAGAACAAGTACTTAGAATGATTATTAGCATCTGATTGATGTAGGAAAAATCCTAGTTTAACTGAGGCTGAAGTATGTAAGCTCTTTTCCTGCAAAGCACAGTGCTCTGTCCAGTGCTAAGTTATGCTTTCATCTGGTTATCTTTCAAGGCAACCTGGGTGGTCACAAAAAGCACTTGACATCTTGATGCACTTCAGCAGTTTTACATATACACAAACTTTGTAGAAAAATAAATTTGTCATTCGTCACCACATATGTTGATCTGAGGAGTGAGGTTCCTGTGGCTACAGCTCCTGTGCTGCTCAGCCCTTTCTCATTCTCTCTCCCTCCCGCCGCCTCCTCCTTATTTCTCCCTTCTCCTTCTTCCACTTTTCCCAATTAAACAAATTGTTTCCTCAGAAACACAGAATTTCACAGAACAGCTATGAGGGATTTGCTCTGCAGAATAAACGAATCATTTGCACTAGCTACAAACTCATGTCAAAAAAAGCCTTTGTGCTGACTTCTTATATGGGCCAAACATTTAGAATATCTAATCTGTTATCGCTGTTCAGCAGGCAGTCTTGGCAACTGTGATGTATTCTGCTTTGCTTTGGGGAATGTGATAAAGAGCAAGAAACAGCTGGTTTAAGAAAGCCTTAGAAACATCTCTTAGTTTATAAAGACAATAATAATATTTTCATATTTGAATGGGTTGAGATACATGTTAAACCACAGTAAAGGGAAAAAGTAAGTCAATACAAAATGTTTTCTCAAGTCACTAAAAGAACGCTGCAAGAAATCCCTGTACTCTTGGGATTTCAGAGAAAACAAGTACACACTGTACACATGCAATTAAAAAACCCTCCTCCAAATCTCATCCACTTAAACTGTCCCGTTGACTCAAACATGTTTATATTATATTACAAAGCTGTGTTCATATGTCAGAAATGACTATTCACAAATTCATTTTTCATATCCGTTATCAACTCTTTTTTCCAGTCTCTGTTGCTAGCAAAAAAAAAAAAAGATCTTAACCAGTTTAATTATTTTCTCCTGTGTGGCATTATTTGTAAGTAGTGTTTGGACAGGGAAAAAAGCATAGTTTAAAAGTGACAGTCTTAAACATATAAATAATTTACTATTGAGAATACCAAAGACGTTATTTAATATAATAGTGTATGAAGACAGTATTTCTGGAAGAACCTTCATCTGTGGTTATTTTGTTGATATAGTTACAAGTGATAGCACACATTTGGTGACTGCCTTAGACAACACAGGTCAAATTCTGTTTTTGGTTTTGTCCAACTAACTCTACTGACTACAGTGAGGAAGTGTTAGTTTAGTTAAGAACTTGGTTGTTAACAGCATGTTGGAAGTGATTCAAAGATCACAGAAGTCTATCAAATAGCTCCCTTTGATTTCAATGGGCTTTAAACCCTGTAGAAAAAACATCAGTTTCTAGGGTAACAAAACCAGAAAAAAACAATCTACAGCAAACAGCCAGCATCCTTTTCATCTTGCATTTTAAAGCTATCTATTATTTAGAATAGCCTTTTGGATGGCCAATTACTTGTTTATGTGATTTGAAGGAACACGCTAATATTTTAGCAAAGGTAATAGTTTCAGGTGCCTTTGGCAACAATCTCATCTTTCATGGAGAGTTTAATAGGAGGGTGGCAAGAAAGTGCTCCAAATATTTGCCTCACTACACAAGATCCACTGTGAAGACGCTGAGATATTCTGTCTTTGCTTGGGCAAAATCCCCTGGATATCAATGGGGATACCCCTGACCGCTCAGGCAATATCAACAGTTCAAACCACACATCCTTTAGCCCCGTATTTTGTTATAGGTTTTACCTGGTATGTGACCTCTGCAAGTATAATAGAATTCTTTACAATAGTCTCTGCACAGGTAGGGAAGAGTTAGTTCTCGTTCAGGTGTTTCCCCTTTCTCAGGTGAGTGGAATAGATTCTGAGCGTGAGGTGAGCAGTGTGCACATTTGATTTCCTCCAGTAGCTTCGCACATTCTGTGTTGTTGGTAACAGAAAGTATCTGCAAGCCACAAACCAGAGACAAATAAACATATAACCTGTTTCCCCATCTTACACACAAAAAAAAAGATTGCATGATCTAGTGTAATAAATAATGCTAATGAAACCAATACAGTTAGTATAAGTGCATCATGTTTCATATCACCATTCTGGAAGTGCAAAAATTATTACCATGAAATGTGCAATATGTCATTCGTACAGTGAGATTTTAAGTGCTTGCTTCTCTTTCTCAGATAAGAATCACGGTACTCAAGTTATTTTATGGACTCAAGCCTGCAATCTCTTAATCACGCAGGCAACCTCTGAACTTGAGGGTCATTTATACAAGGAAGAACTACAGCAGCAGGACTTCTGCTCACTTCTCTTACATGAAATACTTAAAAACCTAACTTGTAAGGTGACCTGTTCAAGTATTTAGAGACTAAAAATTAAAATACTACCATGAAAATGCATCAGGAAAACCATACATCTAGGTATTTGTTAAATAGATGTTATCTTGAACAATACCACAGTCAGGCTTCTGAAACAACTTGCTGTGGGGTTCAGCAGGTGCCTTGGATTTTTCATGCTTGAAATGCTGCTCTACTTTTTGCTCTCTCTAATGCAAACTACTTGGAGGTGGGAAAAGTTGTATGTTTTCAGGCATTTCTTTTTATAAGTGGAATTCATCCATAACATCTTGTTTGTCTCAATACTGAAACTGTAACTTTGTCCTGAAAAAAAAGCATATATTATGCATAGTACTTGAAGAAGCACTAAACCACGATTGATGATCTGTTTAAGTAAACGCAGGAGCCTAAGGAGCGCAATGTCATCAAATCGTGAAAAATAATGGAAAACAGCATAGTCGTCTTTATTAGTCTTTGAATGCAGTGCACTTTGTTAATCTATTGTTAACCACATGGATTGTTTTTTGATCATTCATCCCAATGGTGGCTAATGGGAAATGTGTTCTCAGTTGAGAGGGACTGAATCTGATCCAAAGCAAATACAAAGCTCAGGTTCTTTCTGCTATTTGTTTAATGCAGATATAAACAAAGACCATAAGGCACTTACATTGAGAAATATTAATGTGGTAAATATTTGTATTCTGTAAAACTTGTAAATGGTTGTAAATAGCACATTTGAAAATACTGACACAGTTTTGCTACAGTTCATATCTCTGAGTTGATTTGTAGGAAGACTTTCCAATATCATTCTCTTGCAACATAACATGGATGGGAATTATCTAAATTACTTTTGATAAAATAAGTTATTCAATGCATTAAGACTCTTGATATGTTTGGGTATGCTGTCTCATAGGTCGGTTCTCGTCTAGGATGCAGTACTCTGAGAATACAGTTCTGAACTCAGCATTTGATTTACAGATCATAATTACATAAACATCAAACACTTCAGAGAAATGTACTCCCTGTTGTTTTAAACAGATATGTATTCAAAATATTACACAATATATGGCCTGCACACTTACACAAAGTCCTATTTAAAGGAACCTTAATTCAAAAGGCAAACTCTTCCCAGGAAAATTTAGTCTTACATATTGTCAAAAAGCCATCTGAAATGTGTACTGAAGTTTAGTGGTGTAAGTTGGACCATTGATTAGAACACCATTTGGCCTCTACTCATATTCTGGAAGAGCTGCCATTGCCTTCAAAAAGAGGTTCTCCAGATTTGCCAGGATCGCTAAATGCATTAAATGTTCTGTTCTTTAAACTATCTGTTCTCAGATTATCCTTGGCTTCATAGCACCTGCAGTTAAGTAATGTGTCTAACATCTGCCACATATGGTTTATTATCTCTCTTGAGACCTTCCTTGGGAATCTGCTTGTCTCACATCTTTGTCTCACATCTTTTTTTGGAAAGGGTTTGTCTTTTTTTTCCCTTTTAAATCTTGAAGACAGTAATCAATTAATTGCATGTTACATGTATGGCAAAAGGTTTGCATTGGCCCTCAGTTCTTTGGGGAATTCTTTGCACAGCCCCAGTCCCTTCTCCCCTGAAAACATTTATATTCTTTTTGCTAGATCGCTCATTTGGGCCATAGGAGCAGAACTGTTAACCTTAGTCTCATTTCTTGAGCTTCGGATGTTGTTCTAGATATGGCAGATCTAGGGAAAAAATGCCTTGAAGACAAGAACTACAAATATAACGATAACTGCAATAAAATATAACCAAAATGCATAATAACTAAAACTTTGGACTTGACTTATTACTGCCTAGCATAGACATGAGGAAGACTTTTTTTTACAATGAGGGTGCTGAAACACTGGCCCAGGTTGCCCAGACAGGTGGTAGATGCCCCGTCCCTGGAGACATTCAAGGCCAGGCTGGATGGGGGCTCTGAGCAACCTGATCTGGTGAAGATGTCCCTGCTCATGGCAGGGGGGGTTGGACTAGGTGACTTTTGAAGGTCCTTTGTGTCCCAAACTATTCTATGATTGCAATCCAGGTGGTAGAGAACAGGCTTTATATGCTTGCAGTAATCCACACTGCTGAGGCAACCTTCTGCGTTAGCTGGACTTTCTTAAGGGGTGATGGCATCCTGACCTTGCTACCTTGCATTGCTAGGGCTCTGATGGCAAGTGGCCTGTATAATTCAGTCAAGTCATTGTCTGCCAGAAAGAACAAAGTCTGAAGCCAATAGGGGATGCCTGAAAGCACTATCCATAAGTGCCACTTCTTAAGAACATTATGTCACCAAGAATCTGGGAGGTCTCCTAAAGTAGGGATGAAATTACCGATTTTGGTGTTTCTACCAAAGGGAAGTGCACCACAACTACAGACTGTGCAAAGTGCTTGCCTGCATCCAGTGGTATCACCTGCTTTGCAAAAGTCTCAGATGTTGCCATCAGGAAGCTGATCTCAGGCAGTAGGCTTTCTTATGGTAGCAGTGTGATGGTGTGTTTGGAAGTACGAGTAAACACGAGGTATTACTAGGTAAATATTCAGTGTGTTTATTGCATTACCTACCCAGTGATGCACACAGAAAACTGTACTTCTACTGGAAGACTCCAGAATGCATTGTGAACAGGGGAAAAAAACAACCAAACAAAAAAAACTCCACACCAAACAGGATAGAAAAGCTAATTTACTGTTTCTTGTGGAAAATGTAATTGACATTGCCTGGTGATACAGGAGAAGCAATGCTTGCCAACATTTCAGTCCTCAAAGTTAAGACAAAAGGATCCTAATCCCCCTGAGCAGCTGCTATCCAGGAATTAACCACAGGAATTCACCCCCTCATGTCATTTCTGGAATGAATCTTGGTCATATAATAGCTAATCGGAAGATTAAGGAATGAGAGTCAATCAATTATCTGAAAATCAAGTACAATGTTATTTAACTTTTAGAATGCTCAAGCAAAATAGGGTGGTAACATTTGCTCTGTGTGAGGTCTGATGTGTAACTCTGTCCTGGCTGGGAGATAGGACAACTGTTCTGTTCTGAATTTCAGTAAATTGATAATGTATTTATCCTGGAGTATATCAAACCAGTTTTAAGGAAAAGCTGAAATACTTGTTTGAATTAAGCTTTTTCTGCTGGATCTCTACTTTGAGAATGACCTTAAAGTTGACAATGGCTTTAGACTTCTGGACAAATGTAAACTAATTTCCTGCTTTAATTTCTAAAGTCGTATGTGAAACCATCAAACTGCAGTGGTTTAAACTAACTGTGCTCTGGAAAATATGTAAAACTTCCAAACATTTATTGCAACATGCCTAATAATGATCATGCCTTCTGCTGACTAATTTACAACATCTGTAAGATGATCCTTTAATCTCTAGCCACATGTAAGCAAAACGTGTAGACTAAAGGTAAGATAAATCCTGGAATGCACAGGAAAGCATAGCATACTAAATTGATTCATCAACAAAAAGAACAGTGCAAAGAAGAAGCAACAGAAGAAGACACAATAGACAGAAATTCTTTACGTTGAATATTGTCATCTGTTTTGTGTACCCTGTCATACCTACTTTGAGAAAGTCAGTATAGTTTTGATGTTAACAGAAAAAAAAAACCAAAAACAAACAAACAAAAAAACCCCCCAAAAAATAACCAAAACCACCACAGTGAAATCAGTTTTTTCCTTAAGCTGTATTTGACATACAAGCATTTATGTCTAAAAATCATATGCTTATGAGATTGTTCAGCTGTTGGGTTGAACATATGCTTCTTCTGTATTATAGTGCTGGATTATGTCATTAAAGAGTTCAGTTTCAATTTTAGGGTAATATGTAAATAGATCATTGTACTAAGGCAGCTGTTAAAGGGACCCCAAGATGAGTTATTTGTTTAGTTGGATGTGTTCAACAATAGCCTTTGTTCGTGAAAGAGCCAGAGCAAACAAATGATTGTAAAAGGGCACACTTGAAAACAATTACTTTTCACCCATTCCTTGACAGCCTTGGCTGTGAAACCATCCAAGGTAGAGAGGACTTCTTTGCCTGTCAGGCTGTAAGCAAACTTTTAGAAAACCTGATATTACAATGTTTGACTGGGATGTAGTAGCCCTTCATAAACAAGGGGACACTGCAGAAAAGTAGAAGACAAAGAGTTAAATGTCAACAGTATGCAAAAATCTGACTTGAGTCACTGCAATGCTGAATCTGCTCATTATAGCAGCTCCATTTCTGTTCCCAAAACTGCAGGCAATGGTTGTGATTTCATTAGAAACACAGATCAATAATTTGGTCAAAAATTCTCAAAGACCCAGCATCTTAGCTGAGCTGTTATACAAATGTCTACTGAGCATGCTCAATTATTTTTTTTTCCAAGAAGCAAGCATTCAGATTTCTGTTAATGT
>VWYH01006888.1:122500-285776 GCA_013399365.1 Pampusana beccarii
ACCTCCCCCCGAACACCAAATCAGCCTCAGGAGGTGCCTACCTTCGCCTCGGCGTGCAGCAGCCCCTGCGCGTCAGTGCGGGAGCAGCAGGACAGGCGGGGGTAGAGGCCGCGGCACATCGCCTCCCCGCCGCCCGGGGCCTCCGGGGACAGCACCCGCCGGTCCCGCTTCTTCAGCCGCCTCGGCGGGGTCCCGTTGAGGCACCTTCTCCTCCGGGCGCCGCTCTCCCCAAACTTGGCATCCCCCTCGAAGAAGCACAGAACCACGGCTACCAGCAGCAGCTTAAACGGCAGCATCTTGAGCATCATGCCTGAGGGAGCGTGTGAATGCACCCAAAAAAGGGGGGGTGGGGGGAGAAGGAGGGGAATCCCACTGACTTTTCTTTGCACTTCGGATCAGGAAACCACCTCCCTCCCCCAGAAGGGGAAAGTCTGGAGGAGAATAATAACAGTAGCAATTAAAAAGCCTACGGAGGAAAAGCGCTTCGGTCAGCCCCGCTTCCAAAAAGGTGGACGCGAAAAGGCAGGAACGGGGGAACAACCCCCCGAGCCCCCAGCTCGGCGGCGCGGCGGGAGGATGCTCGGAGCCGGCGAAGTTGTGCAAGTGGCACAGGTTTAACAGCTCCCGCTGCCGCGCCGAGGCGCCGAGGCTCGGGGCGGGCCGGGCAGCGGGCGGCGGCAGCAGCAGCAGCAGCCCTTCACTTGTCGTCCCATAGGAAGGGTGTCCCCGCGGTGGGACGGCGGCGGCCGGGCCGGGCGATGCCCCCTCCGCTGCTGCCGGCGGCGGCTGCAGCTCACCAGGGCTCTCATGTTTCGCTCCCTCTTTTCTTCTTCTTTTTAAGCCGCGCGCGGGGAGGTGCTGCCACCGCGCGCCCTGCACGTCACCCGNGGCGCGGGGCACGCGGCGGCGCCCCGCCCTGTAACGGTCCGGCGGCGGCGGCCCGGGGGGCGGCACCTCGGTCCCGCATCCGCCCCACGGTGGAACGGGACCGGGGTGCCCGGAGCGCCGGTGGCGGGGTCGGGCCCCTTCCCTCTCTCCGCCGGCCCTGCCTTGGCGGGAAGCGGTGGAGCCACGTCCGTGCCCGGCGGGAGGCGAGCGCTGTAGGTGGGTCCTGCTCCCGTGCCGGCCGAGGTAGCCGGCCCGGGGCTGCCCGCAGCCACCCGTCGGGCAGCCCGGCAGAGGGGTTGCGCTGGGGCTGCTCGGCCGGGACCGTCTCTTGCAACCCTGACTCATCCCCAAGTGCCAGAGGAGGTTCCAGACGCACGGGGGAGAGGGCCGGGACCTGCCGGGGTCGCCCGGTGGCTTTTAGCCAAGCTCCAGCTCTGCTGCCGTCACCGAAGGCGCAGGTGTCTGTCAATATAACAACACTCACGCCTTTGTCCTCACCATCCCAACCGAGTCCAAAGTGTGACCGGTTGGTAACTGCGGCCACTGCTAATGGTAGGAGGGAGCGGGGTGCAGAGGGGTGAGCGTCCTCCTGGCGTGCTGGGAACGGGAGACCTGCGTGTGGGAACACTGGTGTGAACCGAGCGGCTGGCAGTGGGTGACAAGAGAGCACGTGGAAGGCCGGGAGAAAGGCAGGAAAGGTAGTGGGGGTGAAGTGACTTTGGGAGAGAGAAAGTTGCAAGCCCGGGGGGCAGAGGCCAAGGTCCCCGGGAATGAGGTGGGACAGAGCCCCGCAGCTGGGAGGGGGGAGCCAGGGCAGAGCAAGGGGGTGTTAGCATCTTCCCCCCGGGGAGGAAGGAGCGGGAGGCTTCAGAGGCAGCTGTAGCGTGGGTGCAGCTGCTGACTTGGAGGTAAAGAGCAGCTGGACAAATAGAGCCCCAAGGTGTATTTACCAGGGACTTGCTGGCAGTCCCTGAAATAAAGGAAAAAAACGCTTGCATCCAAAGAGCCCCCTTCGGAGGGAGAAAGGAGACGTATAGCACGGAGTTCCAGTAGTGAGGTTTCTAAATCAACTGGGGCCTGTTACTGTTCTCCTTGTGTTTGTTTTTAACCAAAGAAAATGAGTCTCTTCAGATTTACATTTGAACTCTTAAACAGTCCGCACTGAACTAAATAGGAATTTGGCGTGGACAAACAGTACATCAGATAAATCACTGAGCAGACATAAAGACTGTTTCCTCTCCCTTTAAGTGCATTTCTTGAAGGCTAGTGGTTCCTAAACTCATGACCACCACTTGTCTTACCACTGGCTCCCATTTGGCTGAAAATGTTCCAGACCAAGGGAACATGAATGAGGGAGGCCTCTGGTAAAGCATGGGCCCCAGCAGGCATGTTGGTGAGTGAAACGACAGTGGCACCCTTAGGGGGTCGGCAGCACTGGGGATACAGCGTTCTTGCTTTGTAGTTTTAGAGAAAAGTACTACTTTGCAATACATGAATTTGTTCCACAAGCAACCTGTCTGGCAGAACTGTAGCGATGTAGTTATACTACAACAGCTATGCCATTTTTATTACTCTATGTTGTTACTGAGATTATCCTGAAATAAAAGAGGTCCTGGTATAAAGCAGAATAATGGTATGGGAATAAAGTCACTTTTATTCCCAAGCAGACTCCTTACAGAGGGTTATGCTGGCAGAGTTGTGATGGCAAGAGGACACAGCTGGAGGTCTGTATGTCTCCCTGTGCAGGCAGGTGCTCATAGTTTTCAAGCAGATTGCATACTTCTACCCTACATCTCCCTTACTGGAGCGGGGAACTGGAACTCAGTGGAAAGCGATGACTGTGGGGCAAATACCCTCTTAAAAAAGCAAGTGTTCAGTGGAAATTTCTGTTGAGCAGTTGTGGCCCGGTCCTCACAGTTCCTGTCTTGCTGAAGGAGAGGAGGTGAGGAATATAAATCTGTATGATCAAAGTAATGCAGCTATTAGTAAATCACCTTCCTTCCTCCTTCAAGTGCTGCCTGCATAAATATCCATTTCTATGTATACCTGTGCTAGTTCTCAGAGGAGGTGAGTCTGAGGTGTATTAATTAAATAGAGAATGATTTCCCAAAATGGGAATTAGATCAGGTTGCCAAACTAAGTTTGTGAAGGTCCATTTCTAAGACAAAATTTTACAGGTTTCTATTATGGAGATACTTCCCAGAAATTCTGTGGAATGTACTGTTGACCTGGTATAATATCAAGTGCTCAAAACCTCAAGCTCTGTAGTGAGTGATATAAAGATGTATAAGCAAGACTTGAAGAAGTTTGAATGTTTTTTTTTTTAAACCTGAATACAAATGGCTGATTCTTGGTGTTTTGTGTGAGAAGACAGGTTGATACAGGATTTTATTTATAAACCTTTTTAATAATGCAAAGTTAAGGTCAGTATTAGTATATGTCATGTCAGGGTGTCAACCTCAGGTAACTTTCAGCCTCTGATGAACAGAGATAAGGTAGGACTTAGGAAGTAAAAGCATATACACAGGAAATACAGTTAATAAGCACACCAGTTTTTTAAGGCAACCTGGATTCTGTCGTATGAAGCTCATTGCTGTAAATGGTTAAACATGGTAGTAGTATTAGATGAATAAATTCTGTAATTTGCTCAGAGTGTGTAGGATGTAGATGAGAATCTTTGCGTTACAATTGCTTGTGAAAGGCAGATTTTTAAAAAAGGAAGGTATTACTGCTACAGTGTTTGAATGCAGCTAGATTATTTTTTTCTTTTTGTCTAGGAGATAAGCAGTCTCTGCTTATTTATGCCGTTAACTTCATTATCTATATTACTATCTATATTGTGATACATCATGGCACTTGTACTGTGTGAATTAAATGTGTCCCTTCAAAGAGCATAAGGCTGATTGTGGCATGCACTTGAGCTTATTATCTTTCAGATTATTATATGTTTGTTCTCAGATAGTCATGCATGTTTTGCAAGGGAATCTAGTTGCACCAAGAAACCTACTTTAAGATTTATAGTTAGTGAATTCCTCAGTAGCTTGAACAGAAGAGGACATTTGTACTTAAGAGTAGAAGCTAGTGTCAGTTTTGAGAATTAATAGCTATCATATGGATTTGCAGATAGGAACAGAAGCTGGGCGAAGTGATCTCATGGCATCAGGCTTGATGGAAGGAAGCAGTAGCATTGAATTATTCCTCAACTCCCAACTGGCGTTGTATGACAGCACACCTTTACATGTTCTTGTGATACACAGAAGAACTTCACATGTGTTCACCTCACTTTTACAGCTGCGCCCATGCAATATGAGATGTGTCTTCTCAGCAGAGATATCAGAGCTAAATTCCATCCTTCCACACTGGTAGCAAATGTGTGCTGTGCCACGAGGAAGAACTTTGCAATGTTGGAGCAGGCCAGGAGGCAAATCAATGTTCACCTTGGTCTGTATCTGAGGAATTATGGTATCTAAGATACTGGTGCAGGAGGATCACCCCTCTGTATCAGGGACACTTCACTAGGTGCAGCAGGTAGACTTCAGATCTTGGAGGATGTCTCTGCTTTTGTTTTAGCTGGGATTTGAGTTGAACTTCTCAAATGCACTTTTGTCTTACCATTTATTTTGTTAAGAGAAAAAAAGCTTTCCCTCACCTCGAATCACTTCATTGTCAGATGAAGTGAGGGTGGAATCTCTCCATATCTCATCACCATTACACTTTTCACCGAGTCCATTATGACATTATTCTTGTTATTTAGAGCACTCTTCCTAAGCCATGGGATGTGTTGTGAAGCCAATGATTCTACATTATTTCTTATTTACTCATGTTCTTGTTGGGGGTCACTTTATATCATATGCCAGCAAGAAACAATCATAGGTTCTCCACTGTAGGTGCTCAAAATTGGAGTTCCATTTCCAGATTCAATTCTGAAAAAAAAGCCTTAAATTTTGAATGTTGTATGTTGCATTTAGAGAGGAAAGTAGAAAAAAAAATCTTTCTGAAGTAGTCAGGTCATTGAAATTACTTTGCAACAAAACCAGGCTTGAGAGTCCAAGCTCTGAGGCTTCTGCCTCAGCTGTGGCTCCTGAAACTTACAGGTCCCATCTCCCTGTTTTCCATCAGCTTGATGGACAGAGACCCAAGAATCTGGAAATTTGGAATGAGGACTTGGGCAGGAATCTCAGGGTTTGGCAGTCTGGGCCCTGGTGCTTCTGGCTTTTTTTCAGTGAAAGCCCGACTGTCCTGAGAGTCCCATTAGAAATGAAGTTGAGGGTTTTTTCTGGCTCACTGCTGCATCACTGGGGCTGGGGTTCCTGTGGCTTCAAGGCAGAGAGCTGCGATATCAGGAAACCCTGACTCCGGGACAGTCTTTATGGCAGGAGTTCCCCACAGCTGTGAACTCTGCAAGTCCATTTGCTGTAGCAGCTCCTCTGGTAATGAAGGAGGAAGACTGATGGAGTGGTTTCATTAAAGCGCCTTGTGGTTAGTCAGAAGTACATAAAAGCATTATATTTTTTTATATTGCTGTTTGTGATGTAACAGAATTTTTCAGTTTGGTCAGAACATTTCTGGTTGGTTCTATTCAGCATATGCTGTAGCCCACATCATTTCATGGGGTTGAGAATAACATGTTGCTTGTCTTTGCATACCACAAATACGAGGTGTGAAAGCTGGTATAACATGAATGAACAGGACTTGTTAGGATATTTTTTATGGGAAAATAGGTGCCCAGACAGTCACAGACAGGTTTTTAGGGTATGTCTTTACCACAGAGTTCCCCATGGCTCTTAGAAATCCTCTAAACCAGCTGAAGCCACCTGGACCATTTGAGACTGTAAACTAATGCGTCTACTCTCTGAACATGACTTAAAAAAAACCCCTGAGTCCCGTCTGGGTACAAAAGCAGTACTGGGCTGATGTTAACTCCACTTGATTGGCCCATCAGGGAATATGAACTACGGATTATTTTAGCACATCATGTCAGCTGCTAACACAAACTTTCAATTACGTGTGTTCAATTTGTAGCATAGGCTAGGCTAACTATAAGGCAGATAAAGCAAACCATTTTGTGAGGGAATGAAGACTCAAGAGGCCCCCTTGCCAATGGTCTGCATGTTTTCACTACCTGCTGTAATTCACCTCAACAGCGTGTTTCTATTTATGCGTGTTACAAAGAGACAAAGGAATCTGCTGTGGGAAAATCTTTCTTTCTTATCCAGGACTGTAGTAATCCCACTGCCTACTGCAGTTTTCCTGTGACATGGACGCTATCCCTTGCTCCAGTGTTTGAAGTATCCTTAACTTGCTGCAGGAACAATTTGTATAAGATGTCATCAAGGAAACTCTGAAATACTTGTAATGGTTATCAAAGGAATAATGGTCTTTTTGAATAAGTGATATTGTGCATGCCAGAACTAAATAATGGGCCTAAATATTTGTGCCTAGTATTCTTTATTGCCTGCTAAGTGTGAGGATGGAAATTGTAGCCTGGCAGTGTTCAAACTGAGCAGTCACAAAGCTCTGCTCTGAGCTGCTCAATGATATGGAATGTCAGACAGGTTTTCTCTGTGTTGATGCAGTGCATCCGCATTTCACTCTCTTACACAAGTCAGTGCGAGTCGATTCATATTTGATACGGAAGCTTTGGGAAATTACTCATAGATGCTAAGGCACCATATACTACCTTGACTCTATACATTCCAAACAATAAAAACCAGTAAAATGCTAAACGGTAAAACAACTTTTCCCCTACAGGTGGGAGATAGCAATGGAGTCAGCAACCATTGTCATATATTTTCCTAGGACAGTATGTGTCTAATTCATATGTGCAATAGAAATATGTATCTAATTCAGTAGCATAATTTATTATTCAGAAAGTAGGGAAATCATCCCAAATACGTACGCTTCTTGATGTATCATTCTCAGAACTACCAAGTCCTCTGGCTTATGGAAGAACGTACTAGTGTACCTACTGGTCATTCTCAGACACATGCTAGCAGTGTGCTCAAAATCGGTCATTTTGGCCTGTGTTGACTCCAGAATGGTGCTGAAAGCTACCTCACATTTCTGGCATCCTCATGTTTCTGGCATCACACACGTTTCTGCAGGCTTGTGTGCACTTCTAGGCTGTCTTCTCTGTGCCACTGTAATGTAGACATAGCACCATCTTTCCGAAGTGTCCCTTCAGCCTGCACTGACCTGCTGTTACAAATTTTACACTTGGTAACTTTTTCTGTCTTGCTTCTCTGAAGGGGCATTGGGAGCATTGTGTTAGCAGCCTAAATCCTGGCTGAATGAGGTCAGTCTGGAGAGGATTAAAGCTACAGTCCGAGTCCTAGTCATGCAAAGAAAAAGCTGGAAGAAGCAGGTGATTTTGTAAACAGTTAATTCTTACAGGGGCTGTTTTATAGGAACCTGTCATTGAAGTGACTGAGTTTGGCCTGCTTGCCCTCCCCCCCACTCTGTGATGCATAGCAAATTTCAAGCATGTGGATTTTAGATTATTTACTGTAGTCAACCTTTAACTAAAAAGCGATGCTCAGCTTCACTGTAATTAAAATGGAATGCAGACACCCATTTGGCTGGGAGTTTAGGATGTGGTCATAAAGCTGCTTTATCCACATGGAGCACTGTCAAACCGTCAGGTTTTGGGACTCCCTGGTTATGCAGGCTGATACTATTTTGCCAAGAATGTGGTTTTCAAAGGTAGATTGGACTGTGTATGTTCTTCTAAACCTTGAGATGAAGAGTCCATTAACTTTGGTGAGAAATAAATCAAAGTAGGTGGTAGGTTCACAAGCAGTGGCAATGTGTGAATCATTTATTTCATTTGACTGTTAAGATGTATGAACAAAGAAGATCCTCGAATAAAGATGTAAACTGATGTGGATGCCAGATGAACTTTGACTGAACTTAAGGCCAAACCATATTTTAAAAAATAAATAAATAACCCAGGATAAGGAGACACAATAGCAGATGCTGGAACCATCTGTTCCTGGACAGCTCTAATAGAAAACAACTTCTAGTCTATTGTGTGTTTCCCCCTTAGGTAGTAGTATTCTCTGTATCAATGTAGTCTGCCTGTGGTGAGACACCAACAGTAATGGCCCTGATCTCCAGGTGAGTCATCCTCTATCCCAGAACTTTTATATGCAGCCAGGCTTCTACTGCATTTGAAATTCTTTGTATAATCAAGTGATTGAGTTAAGCAGTCCATCCTAACCTTAAGGCATGTATTACAATCACTATCAAATGAACTTCAAGGATGAGCTGTACCGCTCCATGTAATTTGTTACAGATGTGAGGGAATCCCTAATTTCCCAAGGAATGGTCACTGCAGACTAGATGTTGTTTGAATGAGGTAAATAGACTGCACTTAACCCTTACTGCAGAGGTTCCGTTCTTATTCTGGCAAAAACAAGATTTAAAGTGGTCCAGATTCTGGCGGTTTAACCTTTCCTACTCCTGATATAATTTTTTAGAGTAGGACCTAAATGGTCATGTAAAACAGGAATCGTAGTGTTCCAGGGACGGTACAAAGTAGACTACTTTCTATGTCTGGGACAAGATTAGTAGGTATAGGTCAACACTTAGATGTGATATAAGCAATCAATGGATTCAGTGTTGACTTCCATAAAGGATGATAATCAGGATCAATTTTTCAGGCCCATCCACTGGAATAATGATATTTAATTATTTTTAATATGGAAGTACATTATTTGTAGGACAATGTGTGTGTCATGGACTACTTGTTGAATTTTGCTAGCAAATCAGTCAAGTATGGGTGAGAGTCAAATAAGTTTCTGCTGCCATTCAACATGTTATGGAACCTCAAGGGTCAGTCGGTTGTTCACACGGGAATACTTTGTTCTAGTAGGGTTTTTTTGTGTGTGTGTGTGTTTGTTTGTTTGTTTCCTAATACAAAGTCTGAGATACTAGCACTGTACTTTCAGTGGAACTTTTTATGATAAACTTATCGGGGTATATGTAATGGAGGGAGGCCCTGAGGACATTCAAAGCTTGTGCCTCTGGCAGCTTGAAGGAGCAGAGGGACTGTGTGGGCTGTTCTCTCTGGACCTATGTTTTTTTGTATAACCTCGCACTGAATGTTCAGTTCTTCTGGGAGGCTTGTGTATCGCTCCACCAAGCATGGCTTTCCAGAGGGTTTGAACTTTAACATCAAGGGCCCTTGCATGTCTCAGGAGTGGATAATCTGTACAGACAAAACTTTGGGAAACACTTCTAAGTGACAGCTGTATGTTCCCTGAGAGTGCTGTTGTACCAAGAAATCAATGAACTGGTCTGGAAGTTTGCAGAATTAAATTGTTTTTGACAGAGCTGAGTGGACAGGTAATAATTCAAAAGTTTCCAGTATTTTTGGGTAGGAGACAGAGTTTTAGAAAGTTTTAATAATAATTTTTAACATGATGTTAAAAATGTAATTTCAAGCAGATGACATAGTAATTATGAGTTAGTTACCTTTCAGGTTTCCTACAGGGAGGGAGTCATATGGGACACTTCTAGAAAAAGGGCTTGGTGGGGAAACAGTCCTGTGCTGCTTTCTTGTTCATCCTTAATTTAGAGATTTCTCAAGTAGGATTCCACACTATATCTTGAGATCCACCTTCCTACAGCCATTAGGATGAGGTGGAATTCTGGAAAGAAATAACATTTAAATGGGTTAATTATGCATGTTTGTGTCATTTCTCCTATTAGGCAGCAGTTCACCCATTGTTGGGCCAAGCTAAGATACGACCCCTGTATCTGAAGAAAACAAAAATTGATGAATAAAAGAAAAATGAGGCTAACACTGAAAAATAGAAAAAAAGAAAGGATAACAATTAATGACAAGGTAGAAAAGTAAAAGTGAATAATGAAGTCAAGTTTCTTTCATATACGCTTTATAGTCTCAGTTGTGGCTTGCTTTAAAGCGCATTGAACAGGTTCCCTTATCAGTTCTCTTATTGTTTATGTACTTCTAGCCCGGGCCTGAACTTCAGCATTACAACACCTTGACACTTTATTACGAGTGCAAAGATGTTAGCTACCTATGTAGACGATAACTGTTTACTTACATACTTACATTGATTTTGATACTTACATTATTAATATTACATTAATATGTAATATTTTCAGTCATGCATTGATAAATAAAATTGATTCACCTACCACTTGAATTTTGGACAATTGAGCTCTGATAGAGAACCCATTGCAACATATTCTCATTCTTATTTGAGAAAACATAAATTTTTAAATCTTAGAGAGCCAATTTCAGTGATTGTACTTGTACAATGCACACAATACTCACATGCTTGTTTAAGGAGTATTGTGAAAATGCAAAGCACTTCGTAAGTGCTAAGTGCAGTTTGCAATAGGAAATTTTTCTTGCATTCCCAAACTACCTAAGATCTTCTTGGTAAATTATTTAACCAGGCTGTGCTGAAGCTTTCTGTAGTGTTTAAATGAGAATAATGTTTCGTTTCTTCATGTGGCATGTAAGATATAGTCATTGTATATGGCAATACACAAACTAGAGAACTGTAGCACTGCAGTTTATATTATTAAATTATTAAATGTGGTAAACATGCAGTTTTTCATTGGTATCAAGTGCCCTGAATAACTGTTTTAACATAAAGCCACAAAAATTGAGAGATCTTATGCTTTGATATATAGTTTTAATGCTTTATGAGTCTGCATATTCATAAACTTTTGGGGAATATTTATAATACTATTGACCTGACGGAAAAGAACTGGGGTTCTTTTGGTTCATTGTATGTCAGAAGCAGGTAAATACTCAAATATTACTGTTCAAGTGAATGATTAAAATGTGTTCTTTTTGTAGTTGTAGTTTTAAATTTTCAAAACGTGTAAAATAGCCTGGAGCTGCAATTTCTTGAATTTACTTTGCTCATGGAAATTCAGCTTTGCAAAGAGCCTTAATGGTTGATGTGATGTCTTTGTTTACATATCTTTAGAAACGAGACAATTGGAAATGATGATATCACTGTTTTACAGGTAGCCAACGCTCTTGGCTGCTTGAATTTTGGCTGAGATGGTGAGGAGTGCTGCAACCCAAGTATGATTCCCACGCCAACTCCATCGATGTTTCATACTGAGAATAGGTAATTAATTTTCACTAAAAAACTTTAGTTGACACTAAAATATATGAGTATTGCTACAGAACACTATTTGCAGGACCTGTACAGAGTTTCTGGTACAGTGTGCATCAAAATTAATTTTATTTTCACACGGTGGCATGGGTGAAACAGTGTCTGAATCACACAGCTTTTGGAAACTTATTGACTACAGTATGATACTGGAATGAGGCACATAATGAAATAGAAAGGTGAGTACAATTATTTTAATAACATTATTTAAGTTGTATGTATATGTTGTCCCACACAGTGGCAATCTCCATTTGATTTTGTCATCTAATTCATATTACATTAGTCTGTACCATAATATTAGAGTAAATTTTCAAGAAATGGGAGTATAGAGCTTATAGAAGGAACACTTACTAGTATAGTGTTGTATATGGAGAAAATGCATACTTCCTACTATCAAATTAAATGTCTGTAGGTAGTAATTGAGACTTGTTGAACTCTGGTATGAACTCTGAGCTATAAATAATATTCAGAATGGTGATTTCTGGGTTTTGTCCTATGAATAATTTTAAGTAAATGAGTAAAGACTGCATGTTATTAAAAAATGTTAAATTAGTAGGTTGATTAATTTACTTATTGGTTATCTAGGTCTTAATGTAAATTTTAAATTTGGGAAAGGGAAACATAGCCCATTACTCCTCTAAGAGACTGAAAATTTCTAAAGCACAGAAAAATTGAAAAATTCTAAGATGTTGAAGTGTCCATGCTCTGACAATCAGAGAAGTAAAAATAATTCGGCTTCATTAAAACCAGTAGCACATTTTCTAGAACCTGTAGCAGAGGCAGATTTGTGTCCTTGTTGCCTAAGGCATGGAAATTCTGTGATGGGACTTTCTGTGACCCTTTTTTGGCCACATTTAGGATCCACTCCTGAAAGAAAAGAGGAGGCTCATCAGCTGTTTGGAACTGTCATGTCTCTCTTGATTTCTGTTCTGATAATTTCTACTAGCTAAGAATCTGCCCCAAGGTCTTTCTCTAAAAGACCCTTCAGTGTTACTTTCTTTGAGAGGCAAAAAACCATAGCCACGAAACATCATCGTGCATTATCATTTCAGAGTATTAAAGTGTGGTGACACTTCAGTATCAGAAGTGGCCTGACAACTAAAGCAGGATGCAGTTGGTACCCACAATCTTGTATTGTCCTACGATGTCGTCTTTGCTAACCAGCCTCTTGTGTAATGAATTACTGTCTTCTCATTACTTTAAATTCCAAATATAGAAATACTGTTACTACCAGTAAGGCAGAGAAAGCCAGGAAAATATAGTATCATTTTCAGATTCTACTTGTAGCTATGGGGCTTTAAAAAAAAATAAACAAAACAAAACACAAAAAAATCTAGTGCTGTTTTGCCTGCAAACTTAATAGCTTTAGTATACAGGCATGATCACTGAGAGATTGTTTCTGTGGCACCACTTCAGAGACTGCCACCCAAAAAAGTGGTGACTTAAAGATGCTATGGGAATACCTAAGATTCTGATTGTATTGCTGGCCTTAATTATAGGGAGAGTTCAGAAAATAGAAAGAACTCTGAAGTGATACTTCTCCTGTTTGCTGTCCTGCATGGTTTGCATTCTGTATGTCCTGCAGGAAAGGAGTATCTCTTGGTTGAGTTGTTTTTCCCCCAGAACGGAGTGTTACTGAGTGGAATTAACCTTGCAGGACAGGAAGATGTTTTTAGGTTCCTAGTCTGCTGCACAAACGTGCTGCATATGTTGTTTTGGTTAGCAGTTCAAGTATCCTAGCAAGTCCTACTTAATAATCTATCTGATAAGGCTTGATTGTGCTTCACTGTGTTTAAATTGTTTGGGGAACTGTTTAGATAACAAAAGTGCTCCAGTGCCCACATTTGTATAAAACTCCAGAATTAGAAAACACAACCTTTAGTGTCTCAAGGTCTCAGATGAGTGAAATACCAGAAGGAATAGCATATTGCAGTTTTTTACTCAGTGTATCAACAGTGGTGTACACAATAAATAATGTGAGTTTACACTTATTTTCTATATTCCATTTTGTTGGTGTGAGTGTTAAATGGAATGGTCAGAAGGCAGTTTCATAGATCTTTGCAGTAACAGAACGTGAAGAAGGAAAATGGTCATGTGTGGGTCATCTAGGTTTTATCTTGGAAATACAGAATTGGGCCCTGTATTTTTTGAGAGCTTCTTCTGACTTTTCCAGCTTTAAACAGTACTATAAAATTGTAGGTGGTGCTATTTCTCTTTGACCTTATGTTTCCATTAAATAGTGTGTATTGCAAACAACATGTCCTCGAAGACTGACAGCATCTTATATCCATCTGGAAAAAAAAGTCTTCATTAAATCTTGGTTGTTATTATTATGATGCAGTAACTTTCTCCTATCTAACTGCTCATGCTTATGCTGTACAAGTGATAGAATACACACTTCCTTTGTCTACTTGAACTGAGTCTTAATATCTCAAAACTATTACTTACAGGGAAAAAAAAATTCAAGCTGCAGACCATAGCTGCTGCAACAAATAAGGAATTCCAAAGGAGGTTACAAGAACCTTGTTAAAGTTAACATGTTTCAGACCTTCAAAATCCCATACACATTCCTTTATCTCAAAATCGCAGATATCCATGTGTGGTTGTAGTGATAGCTAGTTGTTGTAGCTGTGGTTGTTTAGGATTTTTTGTTTAAATATAACTCTTCCTTTCCCTTCTGCCGTGGCATTATTTTCACTGTTCCCAGTGTTTTCACTTAAATTCATAATTTTGATAATTTAACAGGACAATTCTATTTCATGTATTTATGGCACTTCATGTGAAACAGTTCTGCCTTCATTTCCTGTTTATTTTTAGTTGCTAATTTTCAGACTTTTTTCCATCCCCTTGGGTTTTTTAAAATCCTGTTTGGTACAAACCAGGGTGGTCCAACTGGCAGCCCAAGGAACAGTTCCATCTGGCCTGCTGCATTTGCCAAGGAGGAGCTAGAAAATGTCTGTAAGGGCATGCACTGCCTTCACAAGCAAATGTTACCTATCGCTTAGATGAATAACCATGCTTAAATCCCAACTGTTGTGCCATCTCCACCTAGAAAAAAAGACTGGCACTAGACATCCCTTTTCCTGGGCAGTCAAGTGTCTAGAGGGACTAGTTGCCATAGTATCATAGGACATTTCAAGTTGGAAGGGACCCATAAGCATCATCGGGTCCAACTCCTGTTTTGTCCTTTCAAAACAATCTTCAAAGAGGGTGCTACAAGTGGAAACTAGCAGCTGTCCCTAAAAAAGCTGGGCCACTGTTGTTTTTCCTGGTTAGACTGATAAATTAATAGACAGAGTGACAGGAAACTGTTCTTAAGCCCCAGAACAGTTAGAGCTAACTAGAATTTTAATACCAACTTCAACGAAGTTGATGTTATTAATCCATGGTATTGTTGCTGGTTTTGCCATCTGACTTCCATAAGTGCCCTCTGACAAGTCACTCTTTTTCCCTTACACGAGATGGGCATAATAGTAACCAAGCACAAGGCACTGAAAGCACCATGAGAACCAAGTATATTTTGTCAAATTGACAATATAATTTTAAAGGATTTCATTTAGCTACTGTGCACTTTTTTGTTGAAGAATATTCCTGCCTTCAGATGCACATGGGTGCCTCACTTGAAATCAGTGCATCTGTCAACATGGAATTCTTCATAAGAAATTATCTCATAAGCTGAATTTATCCCATGTACTCCTTTATACTGTACATTATTAACTTTTCTGTAGTAAAATGAGCCCAATTAAGCATAAGGTGTAACCAGTGCCTCACGAAACAATAATATTGCGTATTTTGATAAGTGCACCATTTCCATTAAATATATTGATAATGTTTAGCAGGAATGGGGCAGACTACAGCTTGGCAAAAGGCTGAAATAAGCCATCAGGAGCATTATACCCAAATATACATTTACTGTTACCATATAACATTGTGTGATGACAGCAGAGCCCTGCTAGTTTTAGTATCCATATTCAATACACTGTAGCACATAGGGTTATCAAAGAGCATATAGTAGAAAAAAAACCCCACCATAATACATCATCTTAGTTTTATGCTAATGCCTTTTACCATCCTGCTTACCTTTTAATTTGTAAAGAAACACCAGATTAATGTTCATAGCTTATAACCTCTTTCCTATTTAGAGTGTACAGCAGCACAACTGCTCTATTCACTCTGTGCTCATTTATCTTAAAATATTTCTTCCGTTGATTGTCCTAGGCCCTCTACATTGGTCTGTAGTGTTCCCCATTATACTCTGCATCTCCAATTTTGGTTAAAAAAAACCCCTTATTTCTGATACAGATCATCTCCCCAGGGCTTTTTTTTTTGGATCTTGATTAATCTCCTTTGTTTTCTGTCTCCTCTTCATTTGTTCTGTCTTATTGTCTATTCTTGATGCCATCTATAGCTATGATGTTTTCCCCAAGTCTTTCTTTCCTTTTCCTTCTCTTCCCCTTTTATACTCAGATCTTTCCACACTGATTTACTTCTGTCTTCCCTTGGTTTTCTTTCCCCTTCCCCTCACAACTTTTTCCTCATATTCTTCAGTCTGTCTTTTCCTTTTTTTTTTCTGCCATGTTCACTTTACTGTGCTACTCTACACCCCTCTTTATTTTCCTTTTTCTTCCCTGCTGTTGTCTTACGTCTGGGAGATGACTGATGGTGACAGAAAAGAGGAAGGGAATACAACAGCTGAAGGAATTAAGACAGCCTAACTTTCAGAGAAGACTTTTGTTTAGGAATAATAATTGAATGAAAGCATCAAACGGGAAGAACAACAAAAAGGACTGATTTTTTATGGCTAATTATTCATTAGTGAAGCTGAATTTTACTTGAAAATTACAGGCAGCAATGTTGTAGGATGACTATGTGACAGCATATTAAAAATAGGTAAAGCTTAAGTAGAGGCAAACGTATTTATAGTTATTAAATATACTTATTAAACAGTTGTAGGGTGTGTGTTTCTGGAAATGTTCGTGGAGAAAGAAATGGCACTGAAGGATAGGGAGAGGCTAGCGAAATAAATAAATACAGAAATAAGATGAGGAAACTATGCAGCCATACATGAAATATGAAAAGATGGTGAATCAGAGGCAATAAAAACCTGCATCAAGTATTTGGAGCAGATTAAAAAACAGCACAGAGCCGAGGACAAGCAGTGATTATTCTGTTACACAAGATGGAAAAAACAGGAGCAGTGGCAATGGCAGCAGAACTAGCTTACTGAGGGTACCAGGCACACACTATTCATTAAACTAATTTCAGGCAGGATGCAGAACTATCTGGGTAAGACAATAAAGTTCTGGGAAGCCAATGGGTTTGAAAGAGAATATGGTTCATACTGATTAAATTCTTCCGTGTTTGGATGGCAGAAAGTGCTCAACTAGAGGAATTTAGGTCACAGTTACCCATTGCACAGTGGTTTGTCAATATTTTAAAATTTTATTGGTGAGAACATCCGAAGTTTTTGTCTAGATTTTGCTGCTTGTATTTATGTTTTCTAACAGAAATTTATTCTCAGAGTTGTTACCCTGATTTAGTGAAATCACAGCCACAGGCAGAATCTAACCGGTCACTGGCATAACTGGAGTAACAGTCCTATAAAAATGTCACAAGCTTTTCAACTGCAGTATGTGCACGGACTCAATTTCCAAAATAAAATATTATTTCAGCAGCTTCACCAGCATTTTTAAAATGCTAGTCACCCCTCATTGGCTATGAAAGATTATATATTTTAACAGTGTATTGCTAGCTGGAAACCTGATAGTAATACCAATGAATCCTCTGTAGTTTCCCAGCACGGTGAATAATTGAGTAGCATAATCTTTGTGGCTAGAACATTTTTCTTCTTGAAAGTCACATTTTCTGGAGGTATTATGCTAGGAATTGGTGTCACAGCCAAGTACTGTGAGTTTTGTTAAATTAAGGTGAAGGAAGCGTGTATTTAACTAAAGCATCAACAAGGTAAGCAACTTTTAACAGAAATTAGGTTAGAGACAGCAAACAGCTTCACCAAGGGCAAATCTTCACCTAGGGCAAAGTGTGCCTGCCTGATCTCGTGGCCTTCAACAGTGAAGTAACTGCACCAGTGGATGAGGGAAGAGCTATTGATGTCATCTATCTGGACATCTGTAAGGCCTTTGACATGGTCCCTCACAACATTCTCGCTTCTAAATTGGAGAGATACGGATTTGATGGATGGACTGTTAGATGGATAAGGAATTGACTGGGCACATCCAGAGAGTTACAGTCAATGGCTCAGTGTCCGAATGCAAACCAGCAACAAGTGGTGTCCCTCAATTGGTTTGCATATAAAGAATGAAGAGTAAGATATGTTTTAAATGCTAATTGTTTTCATCTGTTCTTTCAAGGAAGAGAAAAATAAAATAGATGAAAACATTTTCTTTATTGAAAAACAAAGGAACATAAATTGTCTCAGTATCTGATTGAACCATGCATGTATGTCCCTTCTTACTATAATTTATATACCTAAACAATCTTCATGACAATTTAATCTGTTGAAGTTAATAGCCACTTGACAGAAAAAACCTTCCTTAGCTTCCAAGCCATAAAAGGATTTGGGCAAGTAGGACAGAGAATGGTCGTAACAGCCCTTGGATCTCCATGCTATTCTGTCACCTTCCTTGCTGTGCATTAAATGTTCTTTGAAGGTATATAGAGAGTGAAAATTACTCCAGCATGGTGTTGTAATCTATTTACAGATATAAATGAAGACAGAAGATGAGCAAAATGTAGACTCATCTTTTAGATATGCTTTTTTTTTTTTTAATATTGTTTCTTTTGCATACTAATAGTTGTAGGAAAGAAATTAAGGGGATTCTTTCCCCCAAGTGAAGCAGATGTTTTACTGAGCCAATTTTGAGATTTTGTTCTTTGTAAAGGAAGCTGAGAAAATGCCTATTTATGGCATTTTGCAGCTACACTGAAGGAAATATTCTCTTCAGATTATGTTGAGTGGCTCCATCGTACACAACGTTTGTGGTCCCTCAGTTGAGCCAAGAGACATGTAAGCAACTTTTACTCAGACTGGACCTTAACAATCTGGTCCTCAGACATGAATACAGTCCTTCATAAGTTTGACATTCTGTGAATTCAGGTCTCTTTGCAATAAACAGAATTTACTCCTGTCCGAGTAACGTGGATTACTAAATCAGTTGCTGGTTGTGCTTTTCAAGTGTAACTCCTGTGAGGACATCACATGTAGTTACAGCTCTCCAAAAGAGACAGAATTGCAATCCATACTGTATCTCCAATCCATACTGTAATCCATACTGTATCTCCATGTTATCTCCAAGTTATTAATAGTGTAAGTAACACATGTTGCAGTTTTGTGTTCTGGTGCAGCGGATTATAGTGGAGGGCAAAGATTTAAGGGTTTGTCTGCTTCCAAACTAAATGTGCAGAAAAGCAGTAGTATTTGAGGACACTATTATTTTGGCTGCTTCTGAACTGACAGTCCCAGCAACAGACATGGGACCTGGGAATGTTTTAGTCCTTTTGCATTCCTGCAGCCCCACCTCCTATTTCTTAGCATGCACCTGTTATTTACGGGAATATCAGTAAACTTGGACAATAAGTTTTTTTTTAATCAGTTTAGGCATCTTTTATGTGCTTAGCCCCATAGAGCAGTAGGGTGTTTTGGCCCAGAGGGAGCAGTGTCTGTAGCACAGAGCAAGCTTGTCTATCCGTATATGGTACTGTGCTGCTCCAGTTAAATATACCTCAGTTGAGTTGACAACACAGCATAGCTTTGTGGTTGCATAATCAATGTTTTCCCCTTTTGCTTTGTTTGTGACCTCTAGCCAAACCCTACTTTGAGTAACTAATTTCCATGTGGGATTTTCTGTGCAATTAGTGCTATGTTAAATGAGTTCCCTGCAAGCAAGAAATAATTTATTTTGTAAAACAAGCTGCTTTCCATGCTGCCACGGAAGTATCTGTGTCCTTGAAACACTGAGAGAGCAAATACTTTTTATCAAAAATGTCTAATCCTCGGAGTACAGGAGACTTTGGGCCCGATTGCTCATGTGGTTTGGACCTGCTTATAGAGCTTGAAGTGGGAAAAACAGAGCTCTTCTTGACTTATGCTGCTGTTGTAGGAATTCAGGTCTTCTGGCAGACTTCAAAGACAGAATGCAGTTCCTTCCATTGCATTAGTGGGAGACCTTGCTTCTCATCCCTCGCTTTTCTCTTGAAAGTCTACTTCCTCAGTAGCTATAGGGCTTATCCTTCCCTCTGGATCACCCCCTGTTCAGCTCAACACAGACTTTTAAAATTCACATTTGGAAGAGAAGACCAATATTTGATTTTGCCTGGTACTTCTAGGACACTATCTGCCTTCTGGAACAAATGGCAGATGTCAAATGACAACATCCTTATTGACCCTAAACTCTGTAGTTCCTGACTATTGAATGAAGTAGGGATCCAGGATAAAATATATTTGTGGAAAAAAAATACAACCATTATGCACGCAGGAAGCAATTAAAGATTGCACTGGTGAACTTAATGCTGGTATGTTCTCAATTTTCAATAAGATTTTGCAGCATGTAACATCTTTTATACAGATTTTAATATATCATCTTATCTTGCAAGGTAGGATATAGAAAACAAAATAAGCTGTTCCTGAAAGACGGAATTGTCATTAAATGAAGCTCTACAGACTGCTACATTGATATTAAATAGAGAATTTACAGACCTGTAGCACAGACTCTTGCATGTCTCTAAATGAAGTCTTTGGCAACAGCCATAAGCTCTCATCTCTTTTGTGGGTTGGCCTCAGCACGGAGAAGATGCATACAGTTCAGCAGTGACACTTTCCCAACCGTATACCTACAGCAGAGTAATGTTGAAAATTGAGAACTGTGTTTCGTATTCCAGGTTCTTGTGGGAAGTAGCTGCACTTAGCAGTACTAAGTTGTAATTAGCAGTACTAGTTAGTTTTTTGCACAGTCTTCCCACCAGTTTGCTCCTTCTGGTCTTGTCCATTAGCACATCTCATAGAGCCAGTAATATTTTCTGGTAGTCCTTTTTCTCCTGTCAGGCCTTACCATCCACTTTTCACTCACTTTTTTTATGAGCACTGCGTCTTCCAACCCAAGCGAGTCTTTCTCTGAGCTGTGTGTATAATAAGAGGAACACTGAGAACACAGGAAGACTGTTTGCCTCTTTTCTGTTCCAGTGCCCAGTGCCATAATTGTTTCTGGCAGCCATGAGGAGCTGTTGCAAGGAAAAGCTCTGTTCAGTTCTGGAAGACAAAAATGTGAAAACAGACTCCATAAAGAATGTTGCTTGATACCCTCTAACAAGTTTCCATTGAGCACGTGCAAACTCTTGATTTTTGTCAGACGTTGTCCAAACAGGGTGTGACTGCATAGTGACAGCAGAAAGCATCCTGCCAAATTTTAAGTCCTTTCTTCTAAGAAAGGAAGTTGAAGACCCTTTCAGTGAAACAGCTGTAAGAATTTTTCAACACGAGCAGAAGTGTGTAATTAAGCTTCTTTATTGGTTCTTTTACAGAAATGGGGTTAAATCCATAAAACCAAAGTGTATAATCACACACAGATTTAGAAGACTCCTAAAGACAGCATTATTTGCCTAACATTACAGAAAGTTCCAGATTCATCCGTAGAACAGGATTTTCTAGAAAACAAAAAATTTTTTTTCTAGGAACAAAATATGAGTGGGAGTTTTTAACGTGTATCTGACTCTTTACATGAAATAAAGGTCTCCATCTGGTGTAAAAGTAACATAGTTCCACTAAACACTAGCTGACACTTGGTCTCATTTTGAGAAAGAAATTGAAAAGGAATGACTTACCCTGCTGTTCAATAAATACAATTGTAAATTAAATCTTACATAGCAATGGGACCACTTTGCGTTCCTTGAAAACTCTGTGGAGTTTCATAGTGTGGTAAGCTTCGGTATCTCCAGCGAATGTGTTAGATCTTGTGTATAAAGCCCCTTTCCTCAAGACAGCCACGTAGCACTGAAATGATTTGTTAATTCCTTCCATGGTTGGTGACCGTCCTGAAATCTATCTTTGATAGCAAGGTTTATTGAGGAATGGTACGAAAGAATTTCGGAGAGAAAAGAAGAGCAAGTCCCTGCCTACCTGATTAATAGCTGAGGAGAATGAAAGGACAAATTAATGATCTGACATCTTCTGCTGGCCATTCTGAAACCAGACTGTCATTCAAGAAGAGACAACAAAGCCAAGAGCCCTGCCTAGCACAGGCTGAAATGGCAAGACCACTACCTCATCTTCCATTTCTTCTGGGAACAGAACAGCATTACAGTAGCCCTACACTGTGTGAAGGGTGTGAAATGAAGATCACTGAACTCTTTGCCACAGCATGACCCCGTGTGTTTTTTTTTTTTCTCACACCCATGTAAATTGCATCCATATGTTTATTCTTGCCTCCTTTTGCTTGAACTGTTTCCTTTTCCGTGTAGTGTCCTATTCCTTACTCTCTAGACTCCAGGTTCAGTCAGCTCAGTGTGCAAATGGTTCAGGAAGTCATACAAAAGCTATGTGCTCATTACTAGTATGGAAATTAAGTTACAGTTTGCTCTCCAGATAGTTTGGATAGTCAGGCACCTCCTTTTCTCAGGTGCTAAAGGAAAGATATCATTTTAGTCTGTCTATCTTTAGTAAGATTATTTCTTTACTGTTTGATTTTGAGATGTTTTTAGTGAGGTAAGCACTCTTGATTTGAAGAGAAATTTTAACTGGATGGAATTAAAGCCAGATTCTGATACCTAGCAGCAGCAGGAATCTGTGAATTACTGACGTATACGTTTAATACCTCCCTTGAGAGTAGGAAAGTTCTTCAAATGTTGAAACTGGCTTAAATAATTTAAATTCATATGAGTGGTGAAAATTCTCTGGCTAATAGTTAGGCTGATTTCTTCACTTGCAGTTTAATTTAGAATATTCAAAATTGTTGTTAATAGTATGTTGATTTACTTTAGTATCTTACTTAACAGAATGGTTTGCATCCTTACTCCCACCTTAGAACTGATTAGATTGATATTCTCAAGTTGCTTAAAAGAAATATATTTTTGCCAAGAAAATGATTATGTTTCTTTACATACCTGTTTTTGTGTGGTGTAGTAAGAGCAAGCAAAATGCCTGGCTATTTTTGCTCTTTGTTTCTATGAAAGCTGTAGGGAGTGTTTTTTTGTGTTTTTTTTTTTCTTTCTGGAAATACTAATTCATAAACACTTTTACGAGGAGTGAAGAAGGAAAAAAAATGAATGAAAAATACAAAAAATGCAGGGAGTACTGTAACTGGGTTGCAGAAGGCTAAGCTTCAAATCGCTCCTCTGACTTTTTAAATAAAGGCGCTGACAACAATGCCTTTTTTTCTGTTCTGGAGTCTCTCTTCCTGGCTTTTATGTGGAAAAGCTTTGAAACTTCTAGGGTTAATTCTAATGTGGGGAAGAAATATTTTTGACATTTCAGAGTTTCACGGGAAAGGAAGTATTTACCACCCAGCTACAATGTCAAGAAACAGGATGAAGCAAATTGTCAGCAGCAGTCATTCTAAGTTGTTTCTTGTCCAGGTTTAAAATTCCAAGTTCTTACCCACAAAATACTCAGCTTATTAATAGGAGGGTGCTTCTGATTTCTTTACAGAAATTGTTCTGTTTTGTCTGATGATAATGGAGTCTCTAGGAATAAGAAACAGAATTTAACATGAAAGGTGCTAGGTAGTATGGACAGTACGTTAAGCTTTCATCTCTTTTTTTCCTCAGACCTATGTATTTTCTTTCTGCACGATGTGAAGACCTACCATTTCTATGTTGCAATCTGTGTCAAACATTGCTGTCTATCTCTTTGCAGAGAGCAATAAGCAGCACTGCGTCTCACAGGCATTCGATTCCAATGGTTTATATTCTTTTCCAGTTCTGCAACAGCTTGTTTTAGGACTTCCTTTCAACCTCTGTGCTCCCACTGTCGTTCCCCCTTGGCTTTCTTCATACTCTTCTCCTTCAGCTAAGCAGAAATCAAGTCTTTTTGTTCTGCCATACACTCAAGCCATAGAGCTGCGGGTTTGCTTTACTGTAAATATTGTAAGGAGGACTTCCATAGAGCCTCCTCTTCACCTGCAGTTTTCTTATGTAGCCAAAACCAACTTTTCCTTTCTTTACAAAGCAATTGTTCAGTTTTCTCATGAACACAAATATGTTTAATATTTAGCCTCATAAAATATTCTGAATTATACTGTTAAAGGGACACTACAAGATAAAATACATGGTCTTGTATTTTACTGTTCAAAGGAAGATATTTGAGAAATTTGCTACATTTTTAATGGTGATAACCCAGTAAATGCACCATTGTTAGGTAGAGAAAAAATAATGCTTAGTGTGTTTATGAACTTAAAATGTGTATGTGATCCAGATATCAGGATTGCATACTAGAGATCTCCAAGGGAAAAAGGAATCCACTTTACAAGTTTATAGTGGCAGCAACATGGCAGCTGCTGCCAAATCAAGAAGTCTTGTTAAATTTGGGCAGGGCCAGAGATGTGTAAATGTAACCTGTACATTCACTACAATGTGTAGGTACTCAAAGACCTGGATAAATAAGGAAGCTTAACTACTGGAAGAAATCTTGCTGGGGAAGCATGGAAGTTTTGGAAGAAAATAAGCTGGTGTGTTCCTCCATGGCCATACAGCAGGATGGCTTCTTGTGGCTGGCTTAAAATGAGCCTGGGCATCTCTGCCCTTCAGTCTTTTGTACAGACTTTTTTTGTAATTTAAATTAGTGGTGGCATATGAGCCTTTATTATTGTTTTATTGCTGTGTAAAAAATAATGCATTAGAAGATTACCTCTAGAAAACGTATACTAAATAAGTACTTCTAAAACTAAGCATAATTTATTTCATGTTTTGATCAGCAGTTGGGAACACTTTAAAAAAACCCAGTTAATCAGATGCAGAAGCTGTTAGGTAAAACAATTCTCATGAGTCCCTCAAAACGCATAGCTAACAGAAAGCTTCTAGCCCGCAAAATTATGTACCTTTTCAGTTATCAAAGAGAGGTAAAATCAAATTCAACTCCTGGGAAGGATGGCTTTTGACATTCAAAAGTTTTGAAGCTTCTGCCCTGTACCTCAATATTTTTCTGCCCATTTTGTGTTGTAAAAATATTGTGTGATCAGGTCACTGGTTGGCAACTACTTTGAGGACCATTCTTCATGTCTTATAATGTCATACATGGTTTATGTCACAGTCTTTAGTTAGCTACTTAAGACGGCTTAGTACCCAAACTGCTTTTAATAAATATGACAGAGACTATCACCTTCCGAGAGGCAGCATGTGTCGTTGAAATAAAGGCAGTCATACAATAGCTTTAAAAGAGGAGTGGCACAGCTGAACAAGCAGCCTTTATGTTCTTTTTTTTGTTAGACCCCTTCCAGGAGTAATGGCTGAATTTAGTTTATTGCCTTAGTTTAGCTTTCAGTTTAGTGCTAAACTGCAATTTTCTGGCAGCAAGCTTGAGTAGGATCTTAGTAGCATAATCCTCCAGAAAACACAATAGAACAATTGTAGTCAAACATGGCAATACGCAAAACTTAGTAGACATAAATTGCTTTGTACACTCTCTTTGTTATCGTGTTGGAGTATGCAGGTGCATGTACATATATGACTGCATGAATAAAACCTGATGTATGTATGCAGGTATTTTATCTGTATGAAAAGGAAACAGTTATTTACTGTCAGATTAATATGCAACAGAAATAACTTCACTGAAATCAAAGTAGTTTTGCAGTGTAAAGCAATGTGAGAAGAGAATCAAGCCTCCTGCATATCAGGACATAGATCGAATCAATTTTTTTTGTAAAATAAATCACATACAAACACAGGCACATACATACACAACCTGTATTAAAGGAACAGTTAGTGTTGTCAAGTTCAGCAATAAAATAATAGGACTTAATATATTAGCATGACCTGGACAGCTCAATTTGAGCTTTTATGTATGCACCATGTTTAACTACATGACCTCACGAATTCTGTTCAACAGTGCTTAGAACAGACAAACCCACACTAAGATATGACTTTGCTGTTGAAGGTGAGCTGATGTTATTGTATATTACTGAAGTTGTTCAGTACAACCTGTGACAAAATCAAGTTTTCAGTTACGTTCTTCTTTAGATGTAATAATCTTGAACTGAACTCCTGCTTTGTACACATACATTCCTGCCCTGTTTTAAACTGGGTTGGATCTAAGTCCAGTCGCTGGAGCAGATCAGGGAATCTGTTTTGCACGTGCTTTTCGTGCATGTACCCCCATGGAAACAGAGAGCAGGAGTTGCCTTGGTGGAAGCTAAACATATATGAATGTGAGGAATGAACTGGGACAAGAACTAGAGAGGCATGGACAGTAGGGATAACACAGCTACAATAATAGATGGGGGAAAGGAAGGAGAAAAATTCTGGGAGTTTTTGATGGAGTAAACTTGGTCCCTTACATGTTTACTTAATTATGAGATCACACCATTTTTCCACAGAATTCCTACCTCACGCAGGATACACTTAATTAGCAGCTATTAAACATATTGCTGTGCCCTTATCATGTGTATGGCCCTGAGCCCTACTTGTTGCAGGCATTTCAGATCCTCATCCGAAGGCACAATTATTCATTTTTTCAGAGAATTTTGTAAGGCCTCTGTCACTAACATTTTAAGTAGGCTTGCACCAACAAGACTAGCTCTAGTATTTCCTAGTTTTTCAGTGCTTAATGTTGTGGTCTTAATATTATTTTTTAATTTTTCATGTATGTAATTATACATATGCATGCATGTATACACATTACAGTATGAGCAAGCAAAATGATGAGTGTTACTGAAGGACATAAAGCTGCTTAAAATTTTATAAGGACAGAAAGTTATATGAGGGCATGAAGAACTTTAGAAATGACTGGCAATAAAAGAAAGCAAAGATACTCCTTACTATTTTTAACCATTGTCTTACATCATGTAGTTCTGCAGCAGATTAGTCATCACATCAAAAGGTTGGTGGAAATAATAGTGAAAAGGACTTGGCGGACTTTGAACATATATGAGGTAATTCAGTAAGAGTGACAAATGACTTCTGGCATTTTAAGGTGAAATGGAAAAACTACAGGCAGAATCCCTGACTCTTTTCAGATTATTTTTTTCTTGGCTTTTTAAAAAATTCCTGATTGCAATATGCTGATATCAGTGCAAGTTTTAAGGGTCTGTAAAGGAATTAGTTAGAGTAGAAGGATATCAAATACAGTCAAGCAATTTTGTGATTTTAAGTATGCTAGGTGGTGTGGCCTAGAGGGTCCACGGGAGGAATTAAACAAGACAAAGTTATTGCCAGAATAGCTAGGAATCTGATATTTGAGAAAAGGAAGCAAGTGATTTGTTAATCACGTCAGTATATTGGGACAAACTTCCCCATGGTAGTATATAATAGGTGACAATAGTCTTCAATATTCTTTGAGAAAACCCGCTTTGACTTTTCAGCAGAGCTCTGCAGTAATATTCTGAGGTGCCGACTTAAACTATGGCCTGGTGGAAGCTGATGGTCCAGAGCTGAGCTGAGGGTCATTAACAACAGCCAGTTGTGAATCCCAGGTGTCATATGAATGAGATGAAAGGGATAAAAAAAGAGAGTTTGAACATTTTTTTTTTGTTTTAGAAGCAGTATAGTTTCAACATATAGGAGTAGTACATTTCTAGAAAATTACTGCTGTCCATCCTGATCAATTACATTACTTGATACCTCTTTCTTATTTCACATATGCAATATCCATTTATGCTTACCTGTTAGGATTTTCAATGGGGCCAAAAAATATGGAAACAAATAAAGCAAAACATATGACCAGTGAGGAGGTAGGTGAAACCTGTTCATGAATATATGGATTATTATTGGACTCATCAAAACAATATGTATCCAAATCTTTTTTAAAAGATATAGCTGTTGTATGTATAGTAACAGTAACAATTGTTTTTAAGGGAATTGACTTGGCATAAGATTAGGATAAAATTTATTTAATATTTTCGTTGTGTAATGAAAGGGCAATCTTGGCATTTTTTTTGTTAGGTAAGTATTGGTAAGAAGGTATAAATATTAACGTTTCTGAAGCAGAAAAAATAGATGAGGAGCAAAAATTTATCTAAAAGGTCCCTTTTTCAGTGAGATTGTAAAATAAAGAGGAATGTAGAATAGTATGCATTTTAATAAACAAGTGATATAGTGCTTCATAAAGTCACATGTTAGTATCTAGTTTGTACTGTCACATTAACAACTATTTAATTGACTATTTAATATTCAAAGTACTCTTTTGTTTGGATCAGTGTTAGCTCCCATTTTATTTATTACCCTCTTAATTAAAGAAGATGGTGATCAGTATGTTCAGTTCAGTTACATGTGATTTTAAGGCTGCAGTTTCACAATTGGTGTAAACCAGTTTAAGTCTATTCTGCTACTGTCCCACCACTTTTCAGCTCCAGGCAATGCGTTATAATGCCTTTCTTCTGCTGGCACCAACATTCATGCAGCTGTGTAATTGGTTGGATCAGAGAGCTGATCTGCCTGAAAACTAATTAATGAGTTTTGGTAGTTTTCAGCTGAATAGAGTCAATCCATCTGATCCCAGCAATCCAGTGCTGGCACAAAGGAGGGGCCAAGAGCTTAACAGCATAGGGAGAACTTTCCCTTTTGGTGGCAGCCTGGATGTGGATTGTGAAATAAACTACTTGTGAAGCTGAATTGTGATGAACAGCATGCTCTAGAGAGGATGGAGAAATAAAAAATGAACTAACAAGTTGTAAATGGGTACTGCATAATCAGTGGAAATGCTCATAGGAAATGGAAAATTCAGTTTTGAAGATTATAAACTGTATCATGGAGTGAAGAGGAAGTATTTCTTCTTTGTGGGCCTAATCCAGTTCTCTTCAGAGTCCATAGAAAAACTACCATGTTTTCAGTGTAAGACGGATCAATTTCTGTTTGATGCTAACACGGTTTGAATTGAATAGCTAAAAGAAAAATAGTAGTGAGAAGTTTGCCAAGGAAAAAAAATCTTCACTGAATATCCATAAATGAGTGAAATGTTCTTAAATATAGTTTTTTGAAACTGAAGCTATTAACAAATCATTTCATAAATATGGAGTATAATATGACTTGCTGTTTGAAAAAAAAATATTTTAGAAGTTTATTTTATTTGGCTAATAGTGGACAGAAAATGCATACACTACTATCACTGTATCCTGGTCAAATACATGCTGTAATTCTCTTAAATTCTAATTTCTGAGTCAAATGATTATGACAGACACATTTTAATTTTGCTTTTCGCTGATACTTAAGTTTCAAATTAGTTTGTTGGTCATAATGGTCAGTACTTGCTGAAATGCATGCAATATGAATGTTAACATAAATAGTTAATTTTTACATTGCATGTATCTTCATGGATGTAGGGAGATTATAGTGTTTATCCTAGAAAACTGCAGTTTACTTCTAAGCACCGTATTTCCAGAAACCTTGGAGAATGCAGTCAAGAGACTAGGCTACAGAAATGTTTTAAAAGATAAGATTATATGTTTTCAATATAACTGGGTGAGTAATTTGCTTTCCTGGCAAAGATTCTTGACATTAATATTAGGATTCTGTTTCTCATTTAGCTAGTTAGGTGAAGATAAATAGCTACGTCTTGCGGTCCGTATCCTCTTTTCCTTAACCTCACCTCCCAAGGATGCACTAGTCATCGAAGTCAGATAGCCATCCACAATGAGATTTATAAAGTTCCCTGGCCTTCTGAGTTGCTTTTCTCACATTCATACGATTCTCCCCTGCTAACTCAGCCTTCTGTCCTCCACCCATCCCTGTTTTAATTCATTTCCCTCATGCCGCGTGCCTAAATATTGCCCAACCCATGTGGAAAGTCCTTAATTCTCGTCAAGACAGGGTCATGACTAGCCCACCCAGGAAGATCAGAACCAAGGCTCCCAAACTGGGAACAAGGCTTGCCCACCAGTATAAAAGCCATTATTCCCTCATGCTCATCCAGGCCTTTGGGTTAGCAGACTGTTTGAGCAGAGACACAGAAGGTATGTGTTAGGAGAGACGGAACAGACTGGGAAATAGCAACAGATCTATTGGGGTATGGGGGGAAGGTGTGGACTGTATAAGAGACAAGTGGGGTGGTAACACTGGCTATGAGACTGGATACAAGAGCAACTAAACTCAGGTTAGAGGTATGGGACAGGCAGGGTCAGTGGGTGGAAAGGGTAGGGGAAAGCAGACTTGGTGACTTATCCAGTATGTTTTCCCTTAGTTGTGTCGGGTCATTTGGAGGAGCTGGGGAAACAAGCTTGGCAGAGGACAAGCAGGCCACCTACTCTGGCTTTCCCAGCCCCATGGGGGAGGCTTGAATTGAATAGGATTACTGAGCAAACTGAGGCTATGCAGAGCTTAGTTGTGGGACAGGCCCACCCTCAGTTCTGGGATGCCTTTGGCTACCTCCATCAAAGTCTTTGATGAGTATTGCCCTGCACAGCCTATCAGTCCGCATTGACCAACCCATGGCCTGTAAGATGCTTGGAGAATTTAAAAATCTTGTAAATAGTGAGAGGAACAAATCAAGTTCCTTGGGTGTTTGGAAAACTGAACACTGACCATACAAGAATTTTCAGGAAAGACAATATTTGAGGATAGTATGTACACGTAGCAGGACCTGAATAAGTATTAGAAAACTGCATTAATCCCAGCTGTGGCTTCATCAGATGATAGTGAACATATGGTATGAATATAATTACCATCTCTGATACCAACCCCTATTTTACATACCTGCGTCAAGTTTCTGGAATCTGTGTACAATCTGATTCCAGCCCAGCCTTGAGATATGCTTGAGCCAAGCTGACATCTTTGTTAGTGCCCTCCAGGCAGCAGACATTTCCAACTGTTCTGCTACCCTGTTTATCTGCTCTCAGGTAGTGCAAATGTGTTATGCATAGTGGTATCATTTCTTAGGCACATTTTACTGCACAGTAGCTCCTGTGGCTTATTCCGAACATAATCTGAACAGATCATGTACCAGAACTTTCACAATAAGCTGATAAACACCTGCTTTCCTGGAAATGAATGTGAGGAAACAATGGTCATGCTGAGGAAGCTGTCATTATTTGTCAACTTAGATATTTTTGGATTACAGAAGATAGGCCAAACTATTGGCTGCATATGCCCATGTTGTTTTGTAGGTATTTCTCTTGTTACCTGTGAGAGAAGGCATATCGAACAAGGAAAAAACCCAGATGTACAGCCTCCATCTTTTTCCTATGCAGTCTTAAATTCTGTGGTCCATTTCTGGAGTCTAGTCCTCACAGGGGGCTTTACACAGTGCCGCAAATTTCTGGTTCAAAGGCTGTTACTTCATTCCAGACAGACTATGCTATTTACTCCTTTCTAGTTTACTACGTCCTATGGCACCTGGCCAAGTAGCATAAGTTCCTGTGACACTTTTTGAAGTCCTTGACCTTTCTGATGATTGCCATACAGTGTGTAATTAACTGGACCAGCAGGCCCTATATATTTGGCTTTCCTACATGACTTTTGTGACCTGAAATAATCAGCAAAGTGGCCTATTTGGCTATGAAGTGGCTAATCTCAGTTTGCTGTCATTGTTATTGGACAGACTCCTATACAGACCTTCATTTTGGTCATCTTATCAGTGGTGTCTGTGGCAGATGTTCTCAGGAGTTTGTGTATTAGGAAGTTTATTTCAAGAAGCCTCTTAGGAGAAGGGCTCCATGGACACCAGAGATCTGCTTGTTTCACCTCAGGGCTCAGTGCCTAATCCCCTAGTTCATATGGAATTGCTGCAGGGAATGAACAGCAGCAACCAGAGCAGGACGAGGATGTATGTAAGAACTGTGCATTGTGCAAATATAAAGAATGGCTAGGGAGAAGAAAAGAGTGTCCATGTCTCTGCTTAGAAGTAGTGGTGGGCTATGACTCTCTGAGTTGACCAGTGAAACAGCCTGGAAACCAGACTCTGGTGGTGATTCATCTCGGAACTGGAAGAGCGGGAAATAAATTGTGGGTGGAGAAAACAGGGACTTGGCCATTTTGAAATTACCTACTGTCTTATCTTAAAGGCTGTCTCAGTATATAGATGGGTATTCTGTTCAAGTCATTGATTCAAGTTGTCTTGAATCCTCAGATCCAAACTGTGCAGTTAGAATGCAGGATACTTTTCACTTACAGTATTTTACACATAGTGACCTAAGAAGCAGGACAGCCCGTTAACTTTCCTATACAAGCAGATGCACCTGGATTGTTACAGTCTGGGATGTTGGTGAGGCAGCTACTTGGTGGAGTTTGTAAGGCCAATGCTCTTCTTCTAGGCAATGCATGTAAAGTTTAGTGAGAGTTGTTCCTACCTGCCACCCTGATCATCTAGACAGAGGCTCCTAATGTGGCTGCATTCAGTACAATCAGCACGTCATGCAAAGAAACTATCTTAAAACATGGACAGATATTTAGAGAAAATTTTTCGTAGTACTTTCAGCAATTAAACATAGAAGTTAATCATACCACACAATGCCATAATGATGAGCAGAATCTTAAGAAGACTGAACAGAAAGTTAATGTGACAATGTCTGATAGAGCAGAATGCACGAAAGGCGAAAATATCAAGGAGAAAATAAAATGCTTCCGAGGAGCCTAAAGAATAAATTTCCATAAGAATCAGGAGAAATCCTGTTGCTTCAGTCTACTCAGGACAGAGTACAAGTGAACAGGAGAAACTGATTTTGAACGGATGAGGGCTGGATGAGGTGACCTTGTAACTCTGCCAGCCCTTAATATCTCATAACACAGAGCAGTGATGCTGGTGGGAACTGCAGGAAGAAGAAAGCTCACTGCAGCCATTCGTGACTGGCTCATCCCTGTTAAATGTCGGAACAGAAACACTTGGAGAGTAAAAGCGAATATGCTTGACCAATGTTTCTGGCACACTCGCTGACAGTACCAAAATAATATTGCTCTCCTTCTTTGTGGTTATCTGTAGCATTTTTTCTGCCTCTGATGTTTTTATCCTACAATCAAACATCCCATATGGTTTATTTGGAACTTGGGCATGAAAAATATTTTAAGTCATATTTTGGGCATGGTACTTCTCCCAGCTAAGCTGATGACTAGCAAAATTGACTTCAGTCCTATTGGGCTCAGCTCTGAGATGGGAACTGAGAAGTGTAAAGGGCTTATTCTGTTCAGAATTAGTTTCGAGAGATGAATGTAACATCTCCCATTCTTTGGCATGTGCCTGGAGCTTCTCTGTTTATATAATAGGACGTACTTCTGCTGTTTCAGTTTTTATCTGGAAAAGTAATTATTGTTTCTTTTGGCAGAAATCGAACTGATGGAAACTACTGTTTGTAATGTTGTGCAGTTACTCATTACTGGTGTAGGTGATGAAACAGTGTTTGGGAGCTTGATGTATAGTCATGTCAGGTAGTACTTCTTGAAGCGTGTTTCTCTATTCATGACTAGAAGATTTATTTTGAGTCAGACACTTGCTAAAGCAATAGCATTACAACATATAGGAGCTTTAATCTTTTACTCTAAATCTTCATATTATGACTTCTAAGTAAATTGGAGTAACAGAAGATTACTTACAATTTCTGTTTCTTTCATTTCACTAAAAATGCCATTTTAATGTGAATGTTAAAATCCTTAATACTTGCTTCTAGAAAGAATATTACAGGATAAGCCAAAATATTTAAGATAGTTGGAGAGGCTATTTCAATTGACAAAAATTAAGATAAGTATTTATTTGCCTACATTATAAACAAATGGGCGTACTGCTCTACAAACTATGGCAAGACATAAACTAATAATACCATGTCTTTGACATCAGTAAATGCTGCAATTCTATTTTAGTCCTCTCCCTGAAAACTTACCATTACTTTCTAGAACATTGGCATTTAGATCCAAAGGACATGATTTCTTTAAAATACAGCATGTACTTTTGTGGATACCAAGGTGGACATAAGATCAGTTGTTTCTGTGGATGATGACATTCAGCAGCTTGATTATCTGTTTATACTCATACGTTTTAGTGTTTAGTCCAAATAGGAGCATTTGTAGCCAGGTGTTTCCAGTATGCAAGGTGGTGCTAACTTCCACGAATTTAATCTAAAAGCATTAAAAAAGGAGAAGAAAGATTTTGATCACCTTTGATCATGTTGTCAAGCTTCCTACTGAAGCCAATACTGTTGTTCAAATGAAGCAGAATATTAAAGCTCTGGAGTTAAACTGCTTTATCGCAAAGTATGGAGGGATCTCAACACAGGAACAGAAGTGGCCACTTCTGTTTTGTTATGTTCTGTGACCCACATGGGAATCACTGTACTTCTGAAAGTTGTTTCTACATGTGTAGAGATGTAGTTATGCAGGCGACTGAAATAGTTTTCCTCCTCCCCCAGGGTGCATAGTAATTGCACCAGTAAGTGCAACATTAAACTATGAATTGATGACCAGAGACACAGCTGCCAAGAAGCAAACATTTTATGTCCAAAATAAGTATGTACGTATACAATATATGCCTGTGTATATCTTCAAACATATTTCTGCAACTCTGCTTAGTAGTTTCTGTGATCTGCTAAAGCTATGAACCAGCTATATATGGCCATAGGAATGGCTCTTTGGGTAAATTACACTTTTGTATACTATTGTCTCAGCCCATTTGTATCTTACAGCATTTTGGAGCTGTCTATGAAGGAGCTAGCGATAGTTTTCTGAAAGTACCAAACATCTTTAATCCACGTTAGAAAAGTTGGCCCAAAAGAATGGACAACTTCTGAGCTGAGATAGAAGTACGCATGCAACTTCAAACATTCAAATAAAATGTACATACAGACTTAGCAGAGCAGATGAAGGGTAGACTTCAGCAACACATGCTATATGTACGAAAACATGAAAGAAATCCAGGGACAAGTTAGTATGTCTCAACTGTTATCAATACATTTGCAATGCAATTGTGAATGGAAGGGCCAATCAAATGTCATTTTTATTGTGTTGGTGTTTTCCAGTCAGATGAAAAGATTCAACAAATTATTAAATATTGTTCTGGAAGCAAGGCGGGAGGGTAACTTTTGTTGTCTACCTCTATGACAAATATGAAGATGTTTAGAAACATCACAACTCATGTGAAACCCATCACATTTGCTCAAAAACATTTACATGAAATGTAATGTCGCATTTTAAGATAAGCTGGAAAAATGTTGTGATTTTTTTTTGCATTTAAACACTAAACCGTATTTCCTGTATTCCGATGTCTTAAATTTTCTAGTTTGATTCCTTATGCTTGTTCTTTTCCTGGAGATACTTGACTGAAAGAAAGTTTTAATGGTTTAGTCTTGTTAATTGTTTGAATGTTTTCTAGTACTCTGTAATAACCTTCAAAAAAAAATCACATTATGTTAGCTTAGAAGAAGGATCACTGAAAGAATCTTTGTTAGAAGAAAAAGAAATTAAAGGATGTGTCATCCGTGCTATTTCTTACAGCTACATTTTAAGATTTTTTTACAGATTGTTAGAAATGCAGTACTGAAATACATAAACAATTAATAAAATGTGGAATATACCATGAACACACATCAGTGAAACTCTGGAAAATGTTAGAATGAATTATTTTTGTGTAGCTTAGTGTGCTTTTAGCTTTGGAAATCAAGCATCAATTTCCTAGTTTTGACTGAAATAAGGACCACCATGAAGCCAAGCTTAATTGAAATAAATCCCTTAGGAGGCTCTATTTTTCACTTTGTTGTAAATTTGGCAGCTAAAAAGACATAACAAAATATGCAAATTAGAGATTAAATAACTTTTACATTAAAACAAACACTTAATTTGGGGTATTGAATTCATCACTGCCAACTGATTCTTTGGGGAGATAGAAAATTGCTTAAAAATAGTTCTGGAAAATTGTGAGGCTTAAGCAGGGTACATGGGACCAGGAGATGCAGGGCTTTACTACACCAAATTTTAGTTATTTTTTAATAATGAAACACTTCTGGAGAAACATAAATATAATAGAAGCCGAAATCCATTAACATTTACCAACATGCATAACTCTTTTCATCTGTTTCCTTGTGTTGATAAAGGAGATACTCTCTAAACAATTATCTGTAGGAAAATAAAATTATGACCTCAGTATGTGTTGTATCCGCTACTAAAAAGAGTTTTGAAATACTGAGCCAGTCACTGCTGGGCAGTCTTTAGATTAGCAATCGATATGGAGTATGAGGTTAATCTCTGTCGGAATGCCTTTATAGTGAATAACTGGAGTTTGGAAATGAAGGAAAATGTTGTCAAAACTATGATATCACTCTGACTAAATATCAAGATCATGTTGGTAATAAATAGTTCCGACTTTTGTATCAGTTTATCTAATGGATGACCACGGCAGAAAAAGGGTTCTGGCTGTTGCTGATACATACTGTTGTTTTTAGAAGCAAGTTGTGAAGGCATTGCACGTTAGTAGGAAAACAATTTTTAAAATGAAACTTTAAAATGAAACAGCCCAATTTGGTAGATCTGAATTTCTTTTACTGATCATATATGCAGCTTGTATTTGGCTTTTGTCGTGTCAAGGAGATAAAGCAAGGTTTTCCCCCTCTTTACTACTCACAGTAGTGAGCAGTAAAGCAGTAATGTATCAAGTAATTTAAACAAAAACATGCAAATGAGGAAAATCAGTCAGCTCAGGTTCTCTGATCTTCAGAAAGGTCCACAAGATGCAGACATTCTTGTTCTTCATTGCTTAGTAGCAATGCTGCTCTCAGCTTGCAATGTGGACTTATTGTAGTTTCTTCTTCCTTTCCTCACTCACCTTTCAAAAGTGTATTGCTGTTAATGGCAGGATTTGCTCCTGGTATTTGACGGTTAATAGTTAGAAAAATTTTCCTTTGATTGACCATCTATCCCTTTTCAAAAACATAGGTGAAACATTTAGAGGGGTGGTTCATGTAAAGTACTTTAGGTATCTCGGAGTACTTTCAGTGTTTCTTGTCTTTGGCTGGGTGCTGCATTTTTCTACTGTGTGCTTGGTTACTTAAAATCATGTTTTACATGAAGCCATTTTTAATACCGATATGTACCCCCACATTTGCTTGCTTGCAAAGTGCAAGTTTTGCTTGCAGTTTTGATATATTGACCACATGGCTACCAAGTAAAAAACAGATCCCGTATGTGATTACTCCTATAAACAATAAAAGGGATTTAGTAGCTCAAGAAGTAAGAAGCACTAAAATTGGAAGAAACTAAGAAAATGAGTTGTATTTACATGGCTGCTGCATACGTGTCTGATATAAGCGCATTATAAATATAATTTGACAAAATGCTTTCTGTAGTGTCAGACACAATAAGAATAGTCATAGGAACATGCTGCTTCAGTAGATGCAATAAGGGCCAGTGTAGTAGCGGTCCCAGGTGTGAAGAATGATAACAGATAAGGTTCTAGGCTGACAAAGTGACAAGTTGCTGCGTACTTGTCAGAGGCAGGTAGATCGACAAAAGTGGCCAACTTTACAGTGTCCCAAAGAGACATACATGGCATGGTTTAGTAGCTTGATTTATAAAAATCCCTTGAATTCTGGGATTAATATGTTCAGTACCTGACCCTTTTGATGCGAACACTGCAATTTGTTCTAGTGGCTTCACATTTAAGTACAGGACTATGTAATTTCAATCACCACCTCAGAGAAAGAAAGAGCAATTACACTTGATCAGACATCACCCTGGAGGAAGATGTGATATACAGAGGTTGTACTTCTAGGGACAGGTTATTGGGAGTGTAATGCATCTCCCGAGATGTGTGGTAGATAGTATAGTGAGATGACAGGTGTATTACAGCCTACTCTTGCAACACCTTGCAGTTTTAACGTCTGTGATATTTCATGGCCTTAAAAAAAATGGCAGGATTAAGCGCTTCTATGCTTTTCATTTCTTTCTGTATTTTAAAAGCAAGTTGCTACACATATTACTATATTCAAATTACTCACCCAAACAACACCAGCCCTGTCAGTTAAGATTCTGTGCAATGAAATAATAAGCATAACCCTTGTCTATTTTTAATGTGTAAAGAACATGAGAACTGGTGATTGTTTATTCTTATGTATAAATTCATGCTTGGAAAAAAAAAAATAGAATTGTACTAGAGTGATTTAAAAATTGTTCCAAGGTTTACATCCACTGGAATTACAGGAGCATTTTCAAGGAAGTCATTAGTTTTTAGAACTCGCAGTGAGTTCATCCCTGGAGTACCCTGCATCTATCACTTTTTAGTCTAGGAACAAAGCATTATTTGGTAGTTTGTATCAGCAATAAGTTAAGTTCTTAAATAGTTGCACTGCGTTGACTGACAGCCGTTGTCCAGATAAACCAAGCAAAAGGCTGGACTCTATTCCTTAGCCAAGTTAAAATTGGAAGTCAATTTATATTTGTAAACTTTAATTATTGTTTTCCATTCCCACAGTTCCTCTATAACTTTAACTTATTGAAGTGCAGACTTAGAAATAAAACTTAAAACAATTTAATGAATCTATTTGTTAGCAGCTTCTTAAGGATGATCCTGGTTCATTGCCAACAGCAAGGCAAGGAGATTAGTCAGATCAAACAAATCCTAAAATATCGTCTTGCTACAGTTCAGCTGAGTGAAAACTGCCACTGAGGCAGACAGAGATTCTCAGAAGGAGAATGCTGCTCAAAAAATAGTGAGGGAGCCTGACATGTATCTATATGTTACAACATATAGCATATAGTATCTTTTGACTCCAGATTTCTGATTCAGCTGAGTTTAAACTTGTATGATCAGACCAGGAGGAGCGCATCTGTATTTTACAGAGGTAGAACATAAAAGCAAGTGGTATATATTAATATATAATGAGATTTAGTTGAAAAATGTTCTCTACCTCTGTGTTCAGCCACCTGCACTTGTTACTTGTGCAGCAGAAATTTCCACAGTATTCTGTTCATTTCATACTATTTTAAAACTTCACCTTGATAGACTATTTTCATACTCTACTCTTTTTTGATAAAGCAGATGGAATCACAGACTAAGCAACATTGATTTAGAAAAGGTGTAAAATGTTGGATCCATGTCAGTTGAATCCACGTTGTATTTGTTGGGAAGCTAGTACATGAACAATCCCATTATTTATTATTGCTGCATCTTTAAAATGCTGAGTAGCCTGCAAGCTGCGTTCCTGGAAATCCTAATTGTACAGTAATTCAGTCTGTTTATAACATGTTTTCAATTTTCACTACATATTCAGAAAATCCTCTGACATTTGGTTTTATGGAAATATTTGAACCATAACAGCAAGCTACTACACTGGAACTCAGGCCTTTGGAGACATGGATGGGCTGGTGAAATTGTTCTCATGTAAGTGGGACATTCAAAATAATTCCCCATTGATTTCCATAACAGATGAGTTAAGTCAATGTGAAGAGCATCTGAAATTCCATTGTATTTTAGCAGCATTTGTAAAATGGAAGCAACATATGGAAATGCTGATAAGCAGTGTTCATAAATACTGATCTAAATTGATGTTTTGATTTATTTACTCATAACTTAAATATACCTTTAGGACCCAGACTTTATTAAGCTAGTCCTGCTGCTTTAACGTAGTTGCTTTTTAGATATGTGTTATCAAATCAATCTTTGGTTGTACTTTTTATATTTCTATTTAGAAGGCTAATTTTTGTTCACACTAATTTTCAATGGAAACACCTAGATAAATCCTTTTGCTTTACATTGCAGATTGATTCGTGTTTTATAATCATGTATGGTTTCTTTCAAGCTTCTTGTTAGTTCATAAATAAGCATGTGTAGCAAAAGCATGCAATATTGAGAATATCATTAAAATAAGGCCTTAAAAAAAGGTACCCGTAGACAAGGGCCAGGCTTGAGTAGTCTACCGAAACAGCATCTGCTACTGCCACTGTTGAAAACAGAGCAGGAGGCTCAGTAGACCGTTCTCTGACCCAGGAAGACATTTATTTTGTTATGGTTGTATGGTGTTAGCCGCTCACTTTTGTTAATTAAAGTTTCTATAAGTTCTGAAGTTACTATAAGCAAAACCCTTAGCTTTTGCTACTGCTGAGGGTGTGTAATACTGATAGCTGGTTGAATTTTCACACCTATAATCTTCTGAGTGTGTGCTCTATTCAAGTCTAGGATTGCTTTAGTGTTGACTGTCCTGGATAAATAGCTACATTGCTCGTGCTAACATCCCCTCAGGATTTGTGAAACGGGCATTGCGCTCTCTGTCCTGCCTGCAGGGCCAGAGAACGGACACAGTCATTGGTGTGGTAGAACTGGAATTGTTTCCTTGTTGAGTTGCCCATAGTCTCTAGGACTGTAGAAGCATTTTTTTCTCACTTTAATGAATATTTAAATGTTAACGCAAGGTGGAACAGCTTCAGTGCAGGAGACCCAACAAACATTCAGACCTTAAAGGTTCCTAATTAAAAAATCTCCTGGAATGTGGACGAATGGTGGGAGGGATAGAGAGAAAGAAAGGCCTGAAACTGTGGAATACTTTTGTTGTCTTTATTACGTGTGTCGAAGTGTTTCTTTTGTTCCAAAGAACCTCTGAATGAGAACATTTATTCCTACATTTGTATGTGTAGTCTAGGGCTACAGTCCCCAGTCTTTTCTGTTACTACTTGGAAAGAGTAGAACATTGTGACCTGGTGTTACATGAGCGTTACATGAGCTGTATATTGGACATTTCTCAAAAGCTGATAGGGTGTATTCTTCAGAAAGTCCCTGGAGAGTCTCCCTAGTCTCCTGAATAATCAGACTTTGACTGCCAGTATCAGAATAATTCATGTAAATAGCTTCCACCTCATCTCTTTCTTTGTGTTTTTTTGGTAACTTCCAAGGAACAAGTACAAGTTAGCCCTTGCATTTCCTGAGTGTCCCTTGGTCCCTATTCCATCATATGACTAGAAATATATCCAAAATAACAATTTGACTTGGGAACCTTCCTGACCTGTTGCCAAAAAGGGATGCTAGTAGTTAACTTTGTCCAACTGAACACTATAAGACATGCAGGTGAAAGGTTGCGTATTCTGATCTATGGATAATAATATGAACTTAGCACATGGTGTTGTGCTTTGCAATGTATGTTACTTCATGCATAGGTAAATACGATTTTAATCCAAGATGCTGCTTGAGTGGACTTGCAATATCAGAGGGGTTTGCGTATGAAATTGCAGAGATTAATTAGCTTTACACGACAAATAAGATATTTTCTCGACTCTAGGTCTTTGTGTACGTTTTTCTGCTTCATTAAATTTACACACACACTTCACACACTCTTTCCTGTGCATAGTGATATTCCAGTGGAATACTACGGAAGCTAAACAACAAAACTCCTTTTTGAACTTATGCCATACTTTCTATCCTATGTTTATTGTTCAGCAGTGCAAAATGTTAAATTGCTGTGATGTAAAGTATAACCATTCATTTTGCTGTTACATAGCCAGGAAAATATGTGGTAGATCGCTGTCATACATGGTGAGACTGTAGCCAAAATTCTGAGAACCCATACTTTATGGGTCTGACAATAATGATTTTCAGTTAGAACATTCAGTCATTTCCTTATTGGTCTATGTAAAGAGCTCATAATCTCAACCAGTAGTTATATGGGTGATGTAGTGCTGTCTCAGAGGCACAGCAGGCAATATTTGCTTTCTCCTTTTTACCTCTGAGGTTTCCAGCATTGGGGATTTTATGGTGATAGGGACAATGTAAATTCACCGACAGACAAGCAGACATCTCTATCTAAAATCCTATTTTCATTCTGGGAATTCCTTTGCATTTTTAATCCACTCAGATTTTTTTTCTCTGAACTTTAACTCCTTTCAGTTAATCTCCCACTGCTGAAGTCACTGCCACCAAAACCGCCTTCTGCCAGGTTTTACTTCCTGACACTGTTCAGATAAATATATTTAAATGACTTATACCTATGTAAACCCCAAAATGTTCAAGTTGTGTATGCGTTGTAGCTCATTAGTCCCATTTTCATCTGATTTTCTAATAACCATACATTTCCATAACCATGCCGGGTTCTCTTCAAATCTCTTAAAGCTTCAAAAATTTACCTTAGATCCATGATGTGACAGACCATCATTCAAACATGAAGTCTCACCGTTACTTTACAGAGTATTTTGGAGTAAAGGTTTTCTTGCTCCAAATAATTTATACGATTGCGGTGTAAATCTATGAACTTCCTGTGGTTGAAACATTTTGAGAGAAACATTGCAAGAACATTTGCAGGTTCTTGCAAAAACCTCACACACCACTTTTTTCAGTAGTAAAGATAATAGTGATATAGAGAAAGGTAAGAACAGAGCTGAAGTTGCAATGAAAACCAAGTGTTCACAACTCTATACTATACTAAAATATTCTTAGAAATGTTGTCTTGTTTCATGAGATACTCTAAGACTTTTCTCTAGTTTCTAAGTTTTTCAAGTAATAAATATGAAATTAATCCACTGAAAAGAGACTTTGGCAGTTAGTTTAATATAATGGGCTATAGCCAACTTCTTGTCGTACTTTTTAGGACATTATCAGATTCATTCTCAGTGAAAGTTCTTGCTTTGTAAAACATCGAAGAATCTCAGAAATCTGGAAATCAGGAGACCCATAGTAAAAAACGTAACAGGGCTATTGTTTAAAAATAATGCATTGGTTTGTTTAGAGTTTCATCTGACAAAAATGTTGTTATTAAAGCAGAGCTGTTCGTAAGGTGGCATAACACAAACCAAGAGCAGGCCACGGATGTCAGTTCAGCTGTTTTGAGCACAGAAAAGTAAGCTACTGGGTTATTTATTGCTAGCTTTCTAACTTACATATTTTCTATTCTAACAGTAAGTACTGCTAAACTGCTGTCATTCTGGGTAGGGAGGATAAAGCTATTGCTTTCCCTTATAAAAATTGGAACCCTGTTTTCAGTGCTAGACCTTAATGCAACTTGAATTCGGTTTTTGGTAGTGCCTCAGTGGGGAAGATACAGCCAAAGCAGTGGAAGAAGAGCCTTCCCCACCACTTCTGCCCCAAGATGTCACCAGAACCTGCACTCATAGTATCCAACAGGAAGCTGTTTGCTGCTGTTGTCACTGTCTTCTCAGGGCAATGAAGACATAGTATGTAATTTTCACCTACAATATCTATATTTTAAGTGGAGATCCCCTCAGGCTGCCCTCATGAGCAGCAGTGCTAAATTTCAGGTTTCTCATCTGAATCAGTAGCAAAGCAAGTCCCCTATTACAGTGCTTTTGCAATTAGAAGGCTGTATGTAATTTCTCCCTGGAAACAGTTGGAATTGCATCTCTTTAGATAACAGCTGATTTGGATTTCCCCAGAATGGCAAAGTGGTGGCTTTTATCATATGTAGATATTAAACTGTATCTGCAAAGGCAGGGGAATCAATTGTGGCCAAGATCCAGGTTTGATTGCCTGTCTGCATCACCTTTTCAGTCACAGTTAAGCTGAGTTCTTTACTTTGCATCTTGTCTAAACTTTAAAAGTGTTTCTGAAGCTAACCACTGTTTAACAATTACCACATTTCCTCCCACAGGCAGTTATGTTTCACTTGTGGTTTAAGTAATCCATAACATGTTATTGGTTACTATGAGTTTGTCAAAGCATTAGTATTTCTTTGAGTTACTAATATCATTGAGAGACAAAGAAAATCTCATGCATTTCCAAAACTGAGTACTACTGGCATAGAAACTCACTAAATGCTAGTAGTTTCTCTGTGGCAAGGGACTATTAAAAGAGAAGGACAGAGGAAAAGAAACATTGTTCTGGAATGAGATCCCGTAGTGCGTCACTGCTCTGGTATACCATGAGAGTGAAACACAGCTAAAATACAAACAGAGGCTGGGATTTTTTTTGACAGTTTTTGGCCACAATAAATTTGGGGTTGGAACTGAAAAAAAGAGGTGGAAAGAGAAGACATGCATACTTAATACTGAAGGAGAACTTGTTTGTATCTAACATATTGGAGAAATTGTTTGAGAACAGTTCATTCTAGTGAAAATATTACTTTTGTAAGATTGCCAAGATCACTGTTTTCTCATTCATGAATCAGAGTTCTTTGCTCATTTGTGGTTGCTTTCTTCTCATCCTCTTTCTTTTCCTACTGTTCTACAGCAAAAAGCCATCAGCAGTTGCCCAGCTAAGCACTTGCTCAAGTATCAGTTGTGAGAGGTCTATAGAACAAGTTAGATGGGCCCCATCCTCTTACACAAAATTACTGATGTGCTCTTCTTGTGTGTGCAGTCCATACAACCCTCTGGTTTTGTATGGACAGCTAGGATTCTTTTACAGTTATTTAGATCTGCTGCAGAAGAACTTGTGTGTCTTCTGGTAAGAAGTGTCAAAATGTGTTGAAAAGCCATCCTTACTGCAGACGTGAGGGGGGGGTCCAGCCCAAGCAAAAGCACCGTGTGGGCTTCAGTTCCTGCCACCAAGTGCAAGTGAAGTGTGGGTTCAAAGAGCAAATGAGCATATACTTGAAGATCGGGAGGAAGTGGGCAGAAATACGGAGGACTATACAGGTAACACAGGTGTGTCTCTCTGTTAGAAACAGCTATGTAATGCCTAAATGTCGGTATAGGTCTGTCACTACCTTCCTTTTCTGAGATGGATTTGCTGGTTCTATCAAATTCTGTTCATGTGAAACCTGGAGGCTGCTGACAATTACATAGCTGTGAATGTTCGGTGCAGAACTATGTTGGCCATTTCATTACAACAAATCCAACTAAAACAAAAGGATAGTTGGGGAAGGAGGGAGAGAGGGGAAAGGAAGGCATTATTCCTTACCACAAAATGTTCCTCACTTTCTCCTCGTCCCCTAAGCAAACTAGCAGAGTATGTCCTTCATGCACTCAGGCCTGTGCAGGAAAGTTACTGAAGCACTGACACAGAAGGGAGTCATACAAGATATTGTACCTGGCTCCAGTAAACTGTGAGTGTGTGGGTGGCAAGGAGCTTGGTTCCATGTGCTTTCCACCCCACAGGCAGCTCCACAACTTCCTGTTGTGGAGGTTTCTCCTCTTTCATATGTGGCTTTGTGCAGTAGGCTTGCCTTTCCCTTGGTTGACGTATTTGCAGCCTGTGTACAGTAAGTAGCCTTGTGCAGTTTGCTCATCCAAAAAGGCTGCATATAAATTTGATTTATGAACTCTGTAGGGTGGTGTTATGAAGAATTATCTCAACTAAGAATAATTTTTCATTAGTTAAACAGGAGATGACATAGTGCATGATTTTTTTTTCCAGGCTTTTCAATAAGTCCCATTCAGGAATCAGGACCAAAGACAATGTTATTTTAGTTCTTTTGGGAATATATTTACTCACTCCCAATGTGTCTGTCCTTCTTAAAATGACATGTTTACTCAGAAAGGAGTATACCAATCACTATAATTGTATGTTTTCTGCTTTAATATGAAGTGTTTTCTGAGAGTAAAATCAGAGTTCATAGTCAAAGTAGTAGGTCTAGGCTTTAATGATTTGCAAACAGAATTATATACCTACTCCCTTTGCTTGTGAGTTTGTGAACTAAGGGTCAACATGAGGGCAAGCTGTATCTTGCTGAAACATAGACAAGTGTGACCAAAGCATTAAATTTATTTCTATTTTGAATCCTCTTGATTTATTAAGGGAGAAGACAGCAAAATGAATGAAAGTGTAGATCAGAGCCAAGATTTTCATCTTCACTGGGGGTCAGGTCTGGGTAGCAAGGTAAATATTTTGTGGTTGAATGCCTGTCAAGAAGTAGCTGGGGCGATTAAGTAGCTCGATATAATGTTCATCTCAGTAATTTTGATAATGACTGGAAGTGTTTTGGCCACAAAAATGAAGAGGTGCAGAAGCCTGTTTGATGTTATAGGACATGGATAAAGAGGATGGGGGGCTTACAACATTTTATGTTGGAAATATTTATCTGTCAGTCATCGTCAACAGGCATTCAGATTCTGTTGGCACAGCAGTATGAAAGTTTTTCAGCTTCAGTAACAGGAGTTTGTTTTACATTTCAAGGGATTTAGCTAAAAATTAGTAATGAAAACATAACACATACGTCCATTTACCATGTTGGTTTGACTGGTACAGACCAAACAGCTTTGTATTTTATTGCCTTGAATGTGTAGGGTATGCTATGGGTATGGGTATGTAGGGTATGCTATGCCATGGTTAAGACAAACTAATTTTTTTTCCAATTGAAGGCAATCACATTACATTTTTATGATGTAAGTGGCATCAATAAAGCCCGAAGAGGCACAGATGTCAGTTGCTTGATATACCAGATAGTTTATCCAGGGTGCTCAAGTAATAGTTTGGCTAACTTTGAGGAAACTATTTCATAGGTCTAAAGAATAAGTATACAGTTTTTCTGGAGAAACTATAGATATGATTTGAATATGTAAACAATATAGATTATATACTCCTTTACCGTTTATTTTACTAGCAGAGTTTTCACATGTCTAACTGGAATAATATACAATTTAGATACAGAACATAAAAAATATGAAACCTCTGGTTTAATAGTGATGCTACTGTGTGCTACTAAGCCTATTTTTTTAGCCCAGTAAGCCTTTATATATTTCAAATAGGCCTTATACTAAATACTTCGGAAAGAGTGAGGAAGTTTACAGATTTTGATCCTCCATGCAAACCTGTTATAATATTTTGCTTAGTCACAAAATATAGTGCATTTGGTGGGTCCAAGTACAAGGCACATGAGTCCCAACTGGCTAACTTGTGTGGGAGCGCAGGTCTTTCATCTACACACCTCATTCCAGACCACTATTTTTTCCCTTTATCCAGACAACAGTCTTTTCTGTTTCTACCATAAATGCCACTCAATGAACCAGCCACTAGGTCATGCTCAAGTGCAATGGAATCTTGTTTTCCCCTCCCAAACATCTAGCATCACCTCCACGGTGACTTCAGGTGCTGTCAGACCAATGAAGTTGTTTCACAGATACACTTATTGTGGCTGGTATAACAAAAATTCTTATAGATGTAAATATATGAAACTTCTAAACATTTACAGGAGCAGGATCTAGAGGTAATTGTAGAATTTGTATTTTTTCCCCTAAAACTTCTCTCACTTAAAAAAAAATGGCTTATTTTATCACTGTGGAATTAAACAATACTGTAAAAAGCCTCCTAAGATTCAGCTTTTCTAAAACCAACTTCACTGAGCTATCCCCTAATACCTTCTCCCTCATGAGGACAACAGCAATTGAAATACAAGATACTTTGTCTTTCTTTGTGCACTTTCATCAACAGAGATTATTAGTTATCTTCAAATTTTGCTTAATGAGATATTTTCTCAGGATTATATTTCAGGGAAAAAGGAAATAATATTTAATGAAGATTGTTGTCTTGGAAAACAGACAAAAATGTTCATTTTCATACTTTCAGTGTAAATATAAATTTTAATTGAAAAAATATAATCAAGAAAATAAGTTATTAAAATGCTGCAAAGCAAATAGCAGAAGCCTCTGGGAGACCTTCACGCAGCAGAAATTGTGGATTTTTTTGGGAACAATTCCTCAGACGCTAGTTTGAAAAGAGTCCTTTGTATGGAAAAGATCAATAGACAATATCATGCTGAAGCATAAATCCATTTACTTCATATATGTGTTTGTAGCTTTTCCTATAGCCTTTCTGGAAGTCAGAGAAGACATTTGCTTTTAAATAAAATTCTTTTTCATGGAAGACTTTTAAATCAGGAAAATGACGCCTTAGCATTTTAAGCTTATTTGAAATATGTTGCACATCTAAAATGACTGAGAACCATTGACTTAAATAGACATTACCTAACCCTGAAAAGTCTGTGTTTGTGGAATTTGATGAATATATGGAGAAATACATTTACTGCAGCACTCTTTCCACTGGCTTAATCAGTCCTATGGAATGACCTCACCTTGATGATTCTTTCTCCAGGAGCTTCCCTTTGAAAAATTTCCTTGCTTTCGGGCAATAGATCAATTGTGACGGTATCAGTCTCTTCCAATGACCACTGCTTAATTTTGTAGCTTGTACCAGGCATTCGTGACCTGTTAACACTAGGGGACTTGGGATGTAATCTTGGAAACAGCAGAAGAGTTGAAAAGCCAGTTAAATCCGTAGTTGCTGTTGAAGGCATGGTACAGTACTTATGCTCTAGCCAAATTGTGGAAGAGCAAGCCGAGAAATAAAGGCCATCTAGCAACTCGGGTGTAGAGCTAGGATTAGAATTTAAGTCCATCGAATCATGATTTTAGATTTTTTTCACTATATCATACCTGTTTTCTGAGTTCTGGCTAATCTTTATCAAACCTTAGTACTGACATGCAGCTACTTGGTCACTGAGCATCTGGCAATTGAAGGAATGTATGTTAGAAAGCAAGGTGAGAAAGCTATTAGGTAAAGTGATGAGTTAATCGTATTTTTATATATAGGATTGTGGAAAATGAAACTTGTGGTTGGTACTTATCATCAAAAGCTTCCATAAAGGCCCAGCTGATTGCTAGGAATGACCATGGAATGAGTATTTGTCTGACTGCCAGCTTTTGGTTGAAGAATGGCAGAATAAAGTTGCTACCTACAGGGGAATTTAACTGATCTGTATTGGAGGCTGAAGGAAAGGACTTTAAGAACACTCGAGGCTCATCCATTAAGGATATTAGACACAGGGCTACTGGGAAGATGATGCTGAGGAAAAGATCAAAGAGCATAAAACCCAGTAGCTTCTGAGAAGGAGGATTAAACTTAGATCTGCAATAAAACTCTTCTCTGCCTGAGAGGTTTAAAGGAAGTTCTGCTATGAAATTAATTTAGTCATTACTTCTTAGCTGTGAATAATGAGTAAAAGTTTACTAAATGTCTCTAAAGGGGATCTACAATGACAAACTATGACTGGAGACTGTCTTGAAATAAGGTACAGAATAACTTAAAAACTCTTAAAAATAGCAGATATTCTATAGACATTCTTTCCATTCTCAGTAACACTGTTCATTCTGCTTAGGTTGGGGTCAGACCTTTGTGGATTTAAGCAAATTTTTGCCTATATTTTAAGTTTAGTCGTAGTCTTATCTAAAATCTCAAATAGAGACAGGAAAAGTCATCCTGTCTAAGTGCTTGTCTCTCTGAATCTACTAGAAATGGAGTTGAGATTGTAAATTTAGTCCAGGTGCAGTTACTAGAGTTAAGTGAGATAAATGCCACTCATGATGTAATAACACATTTTTAATGGGTGTCAAAGGTTTATTGTTATCACTTACTGGATTCCAGTAGACCAGGCCATGTTCTGTTTATCTGAGACCGTAGAGGCAAGATTTCTTGTATTTTTGTACACTCCATACTGAATGTATATATGGTATTTAATAAATACTGTCTGAGTGTGATACCTCGCAGTGTGTGACAGCTTAGGTGTTATTCTTAGATTCACATAAATCACCCATGACTAAAATCAGGCAAATACATGTAATAATTGATAGAACAGTTTGAGAAGTGAAAGTTACATGAAATCAGCTGAAAATTACTCGTATTGATCTGTGACACAGCAACTGTGCACACCTATAATTTGTTTCATGATAAAAGAAATGGGGCGTGCATACTCCACCTTCAAACTTTTTTCATCTGTTCATAACTTTAGCATGCAATGATCGATCCAGTGAGAAACTATGATGCTGTTACTGTGTTTAAGCTTAAGCCTACTGATGATATGTCACAATTGGGTTGTTATTTTCTTCAGGTAAATTTATAGGACTTGTGGACTAAATTGCTACTGTGTTACCAAGGCCTTCAGATTTCAGCCCAGATTTGATTTGGAAAGAACACACACTTTATTTGCTCTTTCCACAGCATTTCCTTAGGCCAGTTGGTGTAAAAATTTCAAACTCAATATTTAATTACTAATTCTATTATTTTAAGTGCCTTGTTTAATGTGCTCTTATGCATTATACCAACATTGAGGTTAATTATGTTAATTTTTGCATGCAGTGCTCTAAACCAACATGCAATAGATTCTCTAGAAACAACAAATGTGTAAAGTAGCTCTTTTCACCACCCACATTATGTTATGAGTACCACAGTCTAAATGCTTTGGCAATGAACATTAAAAAAAAAAAAAAAAAGATGATCATGAAAATACCATTAACATTATTTATTTTGAAATTGATACTGCTTAATTTTCACACTAACACCCAGATTTATCTGTGTATCTCAGATAACCAAACACATACAGAAATCAGCCTAAAATGTCTTTTGCTTCACCTCTGTTCTATCCATTTAATTTTTGGAAAAGGTGAAGAAAACATAGATTGAGCAAAAGAAATCAACTAAGGAATGTTGTTTATTATGATTGGACAGCTGCAGTTGGTCCACTAAGGATCACTTTATGTTTTATTTTGATTGAGGAGATACCAGTCTGCCAACCATAATTTGTACAATGCTGCTATTGCCGTTGAAAATAGATGACCTTTTGCAGCTGACAGTAGTACTAATTAAGGTGTCATTTCTTGGCAAAGTTTTCCATCTCTGACATAATCAGTGGTGGGTTTTTTGGTTTTATTTCTGTATACTGATATGTTGCCAATTTATCAGTTAGCGTTTGTCAAGAATTATAGTGTCCTCCCTTAACTTACGTAAGTTAATGCTAATCTTCTTAAGTTAATCACATATTTAGTAAATGTTGCTGAATAATTTGCACACATGTTCAAAGTTAATAATTTTGCTGAATCAGGATTATAATTTAACTTTTCATAACCAGACTTAGTTGGAGAATGAATATATGTCCAAACATTTTTTTTAAGCTTTCTTAGGAAAATGAAGAGACACTTTTTTCAAATATCCATCATTATGTTCTTTAGTCTGCAGTCTTTGCCCATGTGCTTATGCGTCTTTTCTAGCCTTTTTACTAGCTTTTTGTCCTGTAAGAAGACATAGTCATCCTATTAGTCTTCAGTTTGTTTCTCATTTCATGCCTGGTTTTCCATACCAGAAGACAGACATGGAACAAAATTATACTGTCTTGTGTGAATCATAGCTACTGAATCCAGTGATCATCTTTTTCTTTGCCTATAGCTTTACTACTAATTTTAAGTACTAAAGAGAAAAGCAGAATGCCATTCTACAGCCATCATGTAGATTATGTCATCTTTCTGGATTATGCAAGTTTATTTTTTACTGGGGAATTATTTCACTCAAACTGATGCCCATACATCTGTTTAATTTAAGAAAAACATCAATATGCCACTGAGTTTTGAAGAAAAAAGCAATATACTGGCTTCACTTTATAAAGGCCATGATTGCTGTTCCAGCACCTCTTATCCTTTGCTGACTTTCTCCAGGTAACAGAAGCATGTGAGAGAGAAGTATTTTGATGTCCATTTGTTTTTCATCAAACAAGTCTCAAAGCTGAAAAAACCAGCAGCCTTCTAGCCTGTCATGTAGAAGAAGTCAGTTAGTGACTGGAAGGATTCTGGTTCTAGAATTTGCTTAGATGGACTTCAAATTTATTGATTTCTTAGTCATGCTCCAAACCCAATTTAAATGTATGTTATGTATATTACAAGTAATTATTTGGGGGTAAAAAAAGGACAGTAGGGTATGGCAGGCATGGTGTAAAATACTCTCTAATGGGCTTTACTAATTGTCAGCTCTAAGGTAGTACTCTGTGAAACAATTATTTGGAAAAGGCTCTAAAACATTTACGGAGCAGCAATATAGCATTGTTGCAATTCTACGTCCAGGCCAACTGAGAGGTAAAGCAAAAATACTCTCAGAAATCAGAATCTCCTGGATCACTGCACTACCCTGTAATGTTTCTCTAGGAAAATATATGTTTAGAATATAAATTTTTAAGGTGTTAGTAAAGCCTGCTCGTGTAATTTTTACCCCACTACTGATTTAGTGGAAGTGTTGCATATTTTTATAGGATTTAGACTTTACTATTTTGTCAAAAATTATTTCTTTTTAACTAAATCTTGAAGTACTTTTCAGTTTGTTTAGTTTTTAAATTCCCACCTTTAGCAAAATTAACAGTAAGAACTCTGAGTTCTGTATCACTGAATACTTAGCAAAATAGTAAGATTTCGAATTATTATTTTGAAGAATTATCACATATACTTCTGCTTCTCTGTGTAGGATGCTAATTTTTTTTCAAAGTACTAGACATGTTCTTTACCTGAAATATTTACAATAAAATATAAAACAGGGATGCATGTTTTGGAGAACAAAATAGGAAAGAAACACATGATTTACTTAAAAACATATCCTGTAGTACTTTTATTTCATTGAGTCATGGAAATATTTGGGTTGGAAGGGTCCTTAAAGATGATCTAGTTCCAACCCCCCCTGCCATGGGCAGGGACACCTTCCACTAGAAGAGGTTGCTCAAAGCCACATCCAACCTGGCCTTGAACACTTCCAGGGATGGGGCATCCACAGCTTCTCTGAGCAGCCAGTTCCAGTGCCTCACCACCCTTGTAGTGAAGAAGTATTTCTAGTATTTAATCTGTCAGGCACTGGACTACATGCATTTCAACACTGAAAAGTAACAAAAGACTNGATGATCTAGTTCCAACCCCCCCTGCCATGGGCAGGGACACCTTCCACTAGAAGAGGTTGCTCAAAGCCACATCCAACCTGGCCTTGAACACTTCCAGGGATGGGGCATCCACAGCTTCTCTGAGCAGCCAGTTCCAGTGCCTCACCACCCTTGTAGTGGAGAGGTATTTCTAGTATTTAATCTGTCAGGCACTGGACTACATGCATTTCAACACTGAAAAGTAACAAAAGACTAATGACTTAGAGGAGTACCTATTCTTCTTTACTGTATAGAGCCTCTGCCTTTCCTGTGACTCTCTTAAATAGTATTTTGACCAAAGGTATCATAGTTAAGAATTAAAACTTATAGCTTTACTACTTCCTGAAGAAATACCTGAGGTTCTCTCTTTAGCCCTGGCCAAGGCCATTTAATGAGGCATGCACTTAAGGGCGGGAGTTGCTCCACTGATGTCACTAAAATCAGGTTTACATTTACTTGCTTAACAGAACAAGCTTCTGAGGTAATGCTGATGTATTTAGATTTGGAATTTGGGCAATTTAGATTTAGTCTGGTTTTGGGGTGTTTGTACTGTGATCCTGTCAAACAATCTATTTCAATACAATTATTTAAAATATATAGCTTGTACAAGTGACTCACCTCTGTATTCCAGTTTTACAGATAACTGAAACGGGACCGCTGTCTCTCACTATTGTCTGTGCGGAACTGCAATATATTGTCAACAATTTTACAATGAAAATTATTGATAGGAAGAATTCTGTGTTTGCCATTTGCTTATAATTCTTCTAGTGCCAGGACAACATATCTTGCACCTCACTTGTGCTTATTTTGAGAGGTTGTTTGCTATGATGCAAAAACCAGAGCTGACACAGCAATTTAAAATCTGTGGCATGCCAGCAGTTCTATAACACACTGGATCTAGGGTTGCCAAAAAAGCACAAAAAGAAATGCTGTGCAGTGGTGAGATTTCTGAAGAGGGAAAGGCTGGAAGCTTGCCAGAATGCTTCCTTCAAAGGGCTGCATGTCCTTGCAGGGCCTGTTATCCCTAGTTGCAGTATGTTGCGGGGAGCATGACTGACTCAGTAATGTATTTTCAGTTTACTGCCACATTTGTGCAACCCATCAGTTTTCAAAAGTGGCTATGATCAAACAGGAGCAAGACCAGGCCATATGCCTTTATGTGTTTGCTCAGTTCATTGCAACTAATTCCAGTAGGTTTTTGCTGCAAGACGAGTGACTTAACAGGAAAATTATTCACACTACGCTCTTCCTTGCTTTTTCTTAGGAACATGCTGCAGTCCTCCAGTCATGTACTCTGAAGTCTAGTTATGTTTATTGAGTTTTGATGAAACTGTCTTGTAGTATTGACTTCTATATCGAAGTACTGGACAAAAAAAGGAGATGTCTGGATCTGTGTCTCAGAATTATTTAACACAATCGCTGAATTCAGTCTTTAGCACTCAAAGAAAACTACAGTAACGACTGGTTTGGACAAGAACTCTGAATTTTATTTGTATAATTTTGAAGAGGGATCTGGTTAAAAATAGCACTTATGAAAGAAGTCAAGTTAGCTGTGATTGAGAGTGCAATGAAAATGAAATGACGTATCAAGAAGGCATTGTTTACAGGAAATAATGGGTTATATCCTGCGCTGTTTCTATGTGGGGAAAAAAAAAAATATAATGGGATTGACCACAACTGTGGCTCATAAATTTGCCTGGAGACAAACAGTTATATTATCTTTTAGCAAGAGACTGATGGGTTGGTCTTGCTTTCGAGCAACGCCATGGTGATCTCTTCTTCGCTCTAATTAAACCAAAGTACCTTTTAAATGTTGGTTGTGCACTGGCTGGGTGCTGTCTCAGGTCATGTAGTTGAAAAGTCATGGCGTATCATGACGACGTATTCCTTCATTGTGGATTACAGATGTTGTTGACATACAGGTTGTTGTCCTCCATATGAAGTAATAATGACTGCCACTGAGACATTGCGTAGGAATTGTGAAAAATAAGTTAGATTCAAAGAGACAGCTCAGAAAGAATTAAAAAGAGGTTAATGATACCTGAGTCAATCAAATTAATATTCTGGATTTGATAATCTTTAGTGAACAGAAACAATCCCCCATGATGTGCTTCTGCTGTTCAGGAAGTACTTTTTGTCATTTCTGACCAACCACCCCAACAGCACCGTGCCCTTCCCCTTTGGGGACTACATGTCTCAACCATCAGAACACTGAGAACAACAGCGGTTCGTGATAAGCAGAAAAAAACAGATTTTTTTTAATGGACCCCTACCAACAACCCAAAGCAATGTACACACTGAAAATGTCTACACTTCTAAACCCCCAAATATGAGGAAAACCTAGGAATGAAGAGAGTGCTCCAGCTAGTTCCCAGTTGCCATTAGATCTGTCACCACTTGTTATTGCCCACCCAGTTTTCACTGTGCACTTGACAATTTCTTATTAGTATTCATAGAATGCATGCAAGAGTCAAAACCACAGATCACTAGGATATTTATTAGGAAAGGAGACTCTTGAATAGGAAATGTGATTCAAACAATCTTCTAGCAGTATATTATCTTGACCTCTGCATATGCTTTTGCCAATTTTATGATGGAGCAATGTTGGATTGAGTGGGTGGCGTAAGCTAGGAAGGATTATACAGGCCAGAGGGAACAGATCCTCTTACTGTTGCGTTCCAGATATTTCTAATTTAAGGGTTTCCATAGGACAATAGTTTTGGAATAGTACACACAGTACTTTTTTTACAGGAGTTAGTGGACTTCACTGAAACATATGTTCAACTTTCCCTATTTTTCAGTAAAGACTTTTTTTGTTGTTTCTTCATCCCAGCTTCTGTAAACAGGCCCCATATAATGTGAAGTGAATTACACATGGAGTATTTGGGAAGACCCACATAGGGTGTGTGGCAAGTCTTCTATCTGAGGCCTTTCAAAGCAGGTTCTTCCACAGGAGAAGTGTGGTGGGTTGTGGGAACAGTGGATGGTGAAAGGGAACTGGCAGGCATATATTCACATGGAATATATTAAGCACATTACAGTCACTTCTCTGGGTTTTGCTAGTAACTTGAACCTCTGCATCTGAGTTGCTTGGTTTTATGATCCCTCTTTTTGTGTTCTTGATGTTCCTCCTTCTTCAACCTGTCTTCATCTGACCACACAGTTTGTTTCTGTAATGTGCTTTATCTTTCTAGTAGTTGAAAACAGTATGCTTTCCGTCCACTGTTCATATATCCTTAGTGCTTTCCCCTTGCTCTCTGCTGCTTCCTCAGCAGAATTTTAACATATTCATATGTCAATGGATAGGTATGCCATGCTTTTATATTAAATGCCTTAGCACACATGTGCCATCTGATTCTTGAATTATCTTGAAGCGTGTAATGGACTTCCCTTTTGCACTCTGAGTTCTCAGATTCCTTCCCTGCATCTCTATTGCTAGGCTTTTCTAAGAATACCGAATAAAATCAGAATAAAATACTGAATAAATCCTGCTACACGTTGAAACTGTGAGATGCATTTCAGAATACCATTTATAATTACATTTGTCATTCCACAACATTTGGCATACTGCTGCTGGTGGCCTACTTGTTGACAAGTAACAGATTTTGTGACAGGCCACACAATATACCATAAAATACTGAGTATCAACACTGGGCAATCAATCAAACTAGCTTAGTAATACAAAGAGATTATTATTAGAGGAATACTAAGTATTCATAGGACCCTGCCCAGACATGGGTGGTTTTGCAAACTCATGCTGCCATTAGACCATCCAGGCCTAGCGTTTTAATACAGCAGTATAAAAGAACTTCTCTGTTTCTGTCTTGTCAAGGTAAATGGGGGAACCCCTAAATAAGGGAATAAGGGACAAAACTGGCTGGTCTAGCAATGAAAAAGCACACCAAGCAGCCAAATTCAGAAGAGAACTTGCATTTTGATTTATGCTTTGTAGCCACTGCTGTGTGTTTGCAAAAAAGGGCCTAGAGAGGGAAATGTTTGGACTATATTCACTTGACGTAGAAGCAGTGTGGGAACTAAGCACTTCTTCTGTTAAACTGTTGTTAAAGTGGGATAGAAATTAGTTGCAGTCTCTTAGGTAAGCTTCCATACAACTAATGTATCCCAAAAAGATATCATTTTCAGGCAGCTAGCTGACTTGAGAGCCAGCAAGACATTCATTTTAATCCAAACTTTATTTTCAAAGATTGTGTATTTTATAATAATGTGCTTCTTACAGCTTCTTACACTATGAAAGTTCACATGGCTCTCCTGAATGGAATGTTTGACAAACTTGAATATGATGCTATACTTGGAGTTATGTCTAAGTTAACCTGCATTGATTCCTTTACTGCCATTTTTGGAGTCCTTTCTGCTCTCACAACAGTTTGTTTTAAGGTAAGCTCATACTATCTGCAATGCAGTTAATAACCTTTTTGTAAGGTGGCATATGATTTTTGCCTTGTCAACCAGTAAGTATTCAAGAGAAAGTTTGAACCTGAAAGTTGATTAATTAAAAAAAAAGGTGGAAGGCACGTGAATTTTAAGTTTGTGGGTAGAAGAGGGTGAATGGTTCATTCTGTAGTAGTCTCTGAGGAGCAAAAACAGTGTTAACTATAGAAGAATATAATTAAAAACCAATGTCATTTAGTCTGAACTGCAAATGTCTACAATGCTGCAGTGTTGGATCATACTCTGACTCACTTTAAGATGGAGAGAAATGTACACACTGATGAGGAACTAGTCCAAACTCTGGTCTTAGCAGCTGTATGGAAATAACCAACACCTAATTGGCATTGTTAGCTGCCTTTCCTTATTTTTCAAAGATTATTCAGCAAGACCAACAGCTCAGAAGAAACAAGTTGGTCTTTGCTTGTGCTACCATGCTGCACCTACTAAGTCATAGTAGGTGCAAGGAAGACTTCCCAGATGACCAAGAAGAAATTGTATTCTTCACCTTTGGTGAAAATGTTCCAGAAAACAACTGTCTCTTCCAGGGAAAACTAGAGGAAGAAAAGATCACTGTATATGGCAGCTGGCACAAAAAGAAAGAATGACTGAAGGAGAGAGAGGAGGAAGTTGACTAAAGACTGGCAGGGAGCAATACTTCAGGCCATGATGGCCTACGTCTTTTTACCTAGGTACCTGTTACAATTGTCTGGGGCAATGTACACAAGTTCAGCCTCATAGACTGCACTCCTTTGCAGCTAGGCCGCTGCCTCCAGAGGTGTTGGACTATATGAGCGTAGGCCCAGGAATCTTTATGGTGGTACTAGTTTTGGTGAAATGGCCTGGTGTGCTAGGGGAATATGAACAGTGTTGGAGATACCAGTGCCCAGGTGCACAACTATTGCAGTTCTCCGTTTTTCCTCTAACAATCCAAAAGCCATATGACCACTTAGTAGGAACTAGAAACTTATTTGAAGAGCCTGTGACAGTTACTCTTGCTTAGCTGGGGTTGTGCAACAGTTTCCAGAAGGAGGATGTCTGATTTGGGTCCAGTGTAAATTGCCACCTGGTACCTACTAATGTTGCTGTCTACGGCAGTCTGGCCAAGGATGAAGAGGCCCAAATTCTCATTACACAGCAGTCTTTTATATACCCCGTTGTATTGTCCACATGAAGCCACAGCAGTCTACTAGAGCCTTTATTATGAGGTGCTAGAGTCCATTTCATTGGTATCAATATAGTCCCTTGGGAAGTGGTAGACATATAGAGGCACAAAGCTGCTAGTGACAGGTGGTGAACCCGAATGGAGCCCTGCTCCATGTGGATGTAGCTGATGCTATAGACAAAGCCTAGTGATATGGGAACTGTTGGTTCAAGCCAGTAAATATAAGCCTGAAGTCTGACACAGCTACTAAAAGACATAAAACTGTAGCCAGGAACATCCTTTAATGACTCCATTTAGACTCAGTCATAAATGCTTTGGAAACAAAACAGTTTCCTAGTTTGTTGTTTGTTTGTTTGTTTGTTTCTTCATAGTTCTCATGAACAGTATTCAAATAGAAGTTTTGGAGAATTGGTACCTTATGTTGGTAGCTGTGTAGCTTAAGATTTGTGTTTCAAACCAAGCCCAGATAAATAATTGTCAGTAGGAGTTTCTGCCTGGCAGTCTTTTGATTTCAGATTCATTTAGAGGTGACCAAGAAAGATGACATTTGTAGCACAGGAAATTTGAATAGTTCAACATCTTTGTTCCAAATTTGTTGGAAAAAATGAAACACCAAACAGATATTTTTGGTTCTGTGCTTAACTATGATGGATTAGAGTTCTCAGTGGAAGACCTTTTTATAAAAACTCAATGTGTTAAATGATTTGAAAACTCATGTCCTTAATTTAAAATATCCCTTTCTTATACTGAAATTAAGCAAAATGCCATATCCTCATGGAATTTCTGCTACAGTTTTAAATTAAGTTAAAACAATATCTCCTAAGAAGGAAAACAAGGTCTGACTCATTTATGGGTACTTGCATGCTAGCCAAAATGTTGAGGTGTTACAAAATTTTCAAAGAATATTATATTTTCTTAAATAATTTTTATGCCAATATGAACCTGACTTACTAAATGTTTGGCAGTTGGCATGGAAACAAGTCTGTTCTATTGCAGTTACATTCACTGAATATTATTAATCTGTGTGCCAGCTTTGAATAGAAGAATACTTAATTTTTTTTTTTTTTTTGAAGAAAGAGTTCTAAAAATATCAGGATGCTAGCACTGTGAGGCAGGTGTGTGCTTACTGTGACCTTGATGACACATACATTTTAGAAAGCGTAAAATCTGGCTGTTAAAACATTGCTACTAGACCATCAGGTTTTTAGTGAGTGTCTTAGATTCTCATCTCATTTACAAATTAGCACTGGAGGCCCTGTATGCTGGTGTAAAGTTTTTTACCTTTTCCTGAACTGCTGTTAAAAGTGGAACTGTATTTGTCCTTGCTGTTTCACTAGACAGACATCTGTTAGTACAGAAAGCAGAAGTCACCCCTGGGAAGGTTAATATAGGGTGTTTCAGAAAGATGGACGCAATTTCAAAGGGGTACTGCTAGGGCAAATTAAAATTTGCAAATCTCTGATTTTGTTTAAAAATCTGAACCTCTCTGGCATGACTAAATGATCCCTGTAAAATACTAGTGGTGATAGTGGAGAAGAAGGTAGTAGTCCAGGCTTTCAGGGCAACCTGGATTTATACCTTGAAATAGCTACCAATGCTTGGCAGTAACGTTTGACAGTTAAATTACTACTGATGTTTCATCTTAGTGCCAAAAATTCTAGAGTGCTTTCCCAAATGGAGATGAGGAAATTTACAGTCTACTGTTCTTGAGACTTTTTTCTGCTTTAAGATTATAGGACATGCTCTTGTCACTTTTGGCCTCTTGATTCAAAGTAATTGGACTTTGGCAATTTTACTTTTCCTCTTTCTTGGACTGCTGGGTGTTTTGCGTGCTTGCATGGGTTATCCGCTGGAGGTTAGCACAGTAGGTTATTTTGTTGCTCGATGCCTGTACACTGGGGTGGCCAAACTTTTTTGACATGCTGGCTGCACAGTGATTTACAGATTAAGGCTCTGGTCTGCAACGGTGCCAGCAAGGCTGCTGTTTTCTCTTGCTGACACATTGCACTGCTTTAAGCCACAAACTCTTTGCTTACCCTTTCAGTCTTAATATAGTTCTTATCCCACATTTCCTTTTGGTGCAAAGCACTCCCTTATTTCTGCTTTGTGCTGGGTTCCTCTCGTATCTCTGCCTCACGTAACTCGTGAAAACAACAGAACAAATAGAAGCAGCTGGCAGCGGCCTATCTGTCTTGCAGAGAGGCCACAGAAGGAACCATTTCTGCTGCAGTATGGAAGACAAAACTGGATCAGATGTCCTTAGGTTAGAGTGTGGGCATCTGTGAGGAGTTGTGTTAAAACAGGTGCTCTTAAAAGAATACATCTGTGTATTTCTCAAAAATTACAGAGGTAGATGGGCTTATATTTAGTGTACCAAAAAAAAAAAAATCAAAAACCTCAAACATGGGAGCACCGGCATGTGTATGGGTGTATCTTTGAGTTTCTTGAAGGAAAACCTGAATTTATAAGAAGATTTGAAATGAGAGGTAAAGTGTCTTAGCATTTGTTTTCCTAGTTTTACTCAGTAGGTACTAAGAACAGTTTTACCAGTTCAGAGTCAAGGGTCCATCTGGTCTAGTATTCTGCTTTCAACACAAGTGGTTATTTCAACAGTATTTTGGTTTTGTCAGCCCTAAGGCAGTGGCCAGGGAAGATTAGAAGCAGGAACAGTAGGAACATATGTGATTCTTCTACTACTTTTTCAGCCACCAATAAATTTTAGCTCAGGATTTGGGAGCCTAGTGTGACTTGCCTGTTTAGTTGTCTCAAGTCTTTATCCAGTCTTTCTTTGAGTCTATGAAAACATTTTGCATTCACACCCTTTGTCAAGGAGTTGTAAAGAATTAGTACTCCTAGCATAAAAAATAACCTCTTTTTGGTATTTTATTTGGTTGTTTTTTTTCAAGGCGGATCCTACCGTTTTTCTTTCCTAACAACTTACAGATCTGACATTTGTGGTTAAATGTACTCTGCCTTTTAACTTACTTTAATTTGATTGTCCTAAAGGCCGAGGAGGACTGTGGGCTGTACTCATTATTACCATCATTTCTCTTGGTAGTTTTACTAAACTTGTCCTTCACCTTTCAGAATGAATCTGAATTCAGGTATCCATGTAATGAAGGCAGAGCTATCATGGGGGGTTGTAGGAACTAGTGGATGAATTTCTTTTTAAAGTTCAATGATGGATATGAGGAAGAATTTATTATTAGATCACTTCGTTTCTTGCTGAAGGCAAGTAGAAAGAATAAGTATTTTTTAGTGGTTCCAGACACCATTTTCTGTTTTTCTGAATGAAAAATGGGCAGAATGTTTGAGTGTGGGCCCAGAAGAGACTGGTCGGGGCCATTAAGGCCAATTAGTGTGCTCAGAGCCCTGCCATATCGCATGCACTGTATGGCCAGTGTACGCTTTTGCAGAGGTAACCCTCAAAAGATACTTTTTGTCTTAAGTGAATTAGGAAAGGGTGAACTGATTTAGAAAAACAAACAAACCCAGTCTGTTGTTTTAAAATGTTTACAGACTAGTTCCAAGCCTTTTTCAAATGTTTGCATTGATTCAGAATTGTTTCTTTATTTTATTTTGCTCTGTCCCTTCTGTTTGGGTCTGTTGTACTGCTCTGGTGGTCTTATGTTGGTGGTAAGAAACAGTATAATATCCTCCACCATGTCTGTCAGCCTGCCTCTGCTTCTTCAGTGTTCCTGCTGAGTTTCTGGACTCTTTTAAGTTACTGCAAGAACTGCAGTAAAGTTACTTAAATGATTTAAACCTTACGAGCAGGACACACAGGTTTTAACGAGCATCATCCACCCAGTCCAAATATTCAAATTCAACTTAAAGTTTCTACTAGGTTGAAGTGTATCTGGTTACAACCAGGAATAGGAATGCCTCCTTCTCCAGCAAGCAGAAGAAAAATCCCTTCAAAATATTGTCAGTGGCTCTTTGGAAAGAAGGTGGTGGCAGCAGTGAGACAACTGAAGGCACCAACATGCAAACACTTGTGCTTCTCATTAGGTATTGAAGGTGAAAAACAGTTTATATTTTGGTATTTTCTCTTGTGCATCCGTATGGTTGCACTAAGGCTTAGGACTGCACCAGAGTTCTCTACAGGGCCTTAAGGCATGACAAAGTTAGAGCCTTCAAATAAAGGCTTAAAACATTTTGTAAGCTGAAGATTGCTCAATATTTTGTCTATCCCCATTAAAAAAAAAGGTTCCTGGCTTTAGCATATAATGTGGTCAAAACCACAAAGAATCAGTAGATAAGTAGTAACTCTTGAGCACATTAGAAAGGGACATTCCCATCTTAGAAGTGGTTTTCAGTAGAATAATCTAAAGATATTGCCACTGCATCTAATGTGAAGAGGTGTCTGAAATTGATCCAGGAGAACACGAGTGAATCAAATATGTGGAAGGCTAATAAAGACTCCAGGAGGTCCTGACATTTAAAAGAAATACCAGAAGGACTGTAAACAATAAGCGTTCAACAAGTGCTGACTTAAAGCTACTGAAGATATAATAGGTTTAAGTTTACTGCTAGGAATGATGAAGTATAGAAGGTCTGGCTTTGATGTGTGGCCAGAACCACCAGTATGGTAATTCCTGCCACTTTGATGTGGGTACCTGGGCTACCGATTTTGGAACTCTATGTGGTTTTAGTCAACCTGGTTTCTGCCAGGTCCAAAACTGAAGGGAAAATGAGCTATCCATAAAAGTCAACCACAGAAAAAGTCAACCACAGGAGAACTAGTCAAATTACATTAAAAGTCTCAACTGAACCCGTGAATGTCAATACACAGCATGAAATGACGTCCTTGACATGATTTGTTGGGCCTAAGTGGATTACTCTAACACTGTTTGTAGCAAGTTTTCTTGAGTGCAACAAAAATGATGGCTTCTGACACACTGCTTACTTTGCTCTTGCTGAACTAACCATCTTAATGGAGGCTGCTACCGTCTTGATAGGAGGAAAACAGTGGTTAAGGTTCCAGTATTTCTCTTTGATTGTTGTTTCTTTGGAGCTATCATGGGCCACAAGAAGTAATGCAAAGAACAAAAAGATCATTATAAAATTGTGTGCTTTGCAGCATTTTGATTTGCAAGTTTCTACAGAGGTCATTCTTGAAACATACAATGCATTAAGAAAGTTGGCATAGGCTTTCTTATACAAGCGCATGTTCATGGATACTAGTCAGAGGAATTCTGAGTCTTGAGTAACTGTATCATTTAAAATGCAATATGGTAAATAAAAAATCATTCCATAATGCTTACATGAAGCTGCATCAGAGCTGGCAGTTACACCTCAAGAAACAGAATCCAGAGGCATAATTGAATGTCCTGTGATAGCCGATAAATTGCTGGTATTATCAGGAAGGGTACTGAGAACAGGCCAGAGAGCCTAATTACCTAAAACCTTGATAGTGGAGGTAAAAAAGTTTCATAGCAGAGCACTTAAATGATAATGGGGGTGGAGCATGTGCATTATGAGGAGCAACAGAAACACCTAGGACTGTTCAGTTTGAAACAGAGAAGGCTGAGAAGGATTATCATCAAGGTTTACAAAGATGTGATAGATAAGCTGAATGGATAATGTTAGTTAGCTGCTAACATGGTGATGTTAGAATTAGAAGGCACTGGTTGAAACTAACAGGAGATCCATTTAAAATATAATAGATCATGCTTTCTTACAAGGCAGATAGCTAATTTTGGTATGCGTTGCCATGAAAGACTGTGGAGACAGTGTCAGTGGGTTCAAAAGGGATTAAATGAGTCCGTGAACATAAACATAAACATATGTTTTAAACATATAAACATACACTAAACAAAATAAACAAGGAGGTACTCTTTAACATCCCTGGTCTGGAGGTTTTGGTTGTTGAGGAATAGGGGAAAGACCCCAGGTAAAGGCCAGGCTTACGTATTCTCCCTAGTTAGCATCTCCTGTTGCTGCTGGTGAGGATCCCAGGCTAAAATGGACCATGGCTCTCACCCAGTATGACATTTCCCTGTTCTTATATTTTTAAATGTAAATGTTAGTAATCAATTATGGGAAACCTACTACCTGTGATTAAATTACGTATTTCCCAAACTTAATTTAACGAAGAAGTTAGATTGCTATCCAGAATGCTTCTTACATGTCAAATAACTGAAGCTGAAAAGAGTTTTAAGGATTAAAGATGTTACATGGCAATTATTGATTTATGTATATATTTGCTACAGAATATTAGTGATTTGCACCAACCAAGTCACTCATTGCCTCCAGCTGCCACTTTTAGCTGTTTTTTTGTTATTATGGTTATTCTACTCTTAAGTACAGAGGAGAAAAATGCCAGAATAACGGAATAACAGAATAGTTTTGGTAGTTCTTGTGATTCCAAAGTCAGAGAGGAAAAAACATTTGCTTATTTGAACTCCTAACCTTTTGCTCTGGAATTCTTGCATCAGGGTGTTTCATGAGCATTCTGGCTTCAGACATGTCAGAAATATCTACTGAGATAGTCTCTCTTGCAGATATTTGATACTTCCACTTCCCAATGAGATCAGAAAGTGTGGAGAAAGATATTTTACTTGTTCGTTTCAGCTAACCTAAGTCTTTGAAAGCTTGGAAATAAAACTTGATTTTCACTCAGCATTCTGGCATTAGAATAATTGTCATTATACACACTTTAAAGTTATAGTCCAGGTGATGCTAGGGTTTAAGCATTTTTCTTTTATCCAAACTAACTTGTTAGTCTTCAGTAATGGAGACCTGCAGCAACATTATGTGATGTACAAAATAGCTGAAAATACATCTGCTGGCTTTTATACTTATAAATGGTTTGTGCAATTTCTGTAAGAGAGTAATTTGAAAGATATTTTTACAATTCAGCCAGTAATTTCCACCATGGCATCTTTGTCTGTTGGAAGGAACTTCTTTGACTTTCTGAGTTTTGTACTGGACTTAAAAGAAGCAAACTAAATTTTGATTGATGAAGACTAGATTACTTCACCTGCAAGTGTTCCGTAGAAAGCTTATGAACTGAATAACATGGAGTTTGGGGAGGGTAGACTATGGACATTATATTATCCAATCATTATTGCCCATTATCTTGTGAATATCTTTGTAAAAGATAGGCACTGTGGTGTGAATATCTTTTCAAAAAGTATATACTGTGGAAATAATGAAGTTGAATACTGCCATTGGTAATATTGAACATTGCTTTACGGTACTGCTTGCCTTATACTACTGCTGCTATTCTCTGCTCATGATGTGCAAAAGCCTCATTACTAGAATGCATCTATTTTTAATATTGAGCTTCATCATCCTATATTCGAATTTATTGAAGTGTTTATTCATGAAAATCAAAAAGAAGAAGATGAACAGTAGGAAGTGCAAGAGCTGTTTCTGTCAGTCTAGTTGCTGGCTCTGCAGATTTTTTTTTGTTTGTACAGGATCTCTCCACTATATACAAGAAATAAGTTTCTAATTTAAAGCATTTAGGTATCTAAATTGTCAGTTTGAGGTTTCCTTTAGAGAGGTAGTTCCCAACAAGAGGCACGTTAGCTTTGCTACTGTGCTAATTTAAAAATAAAAAGTGAGTTGGGGCTTTTGTGGGAAGAGATAATTTGAAAGTATTAAGAGTAGTTATTTAGTAGCATTAAAATAATGAAAAGCTGTATGTTTCCTCTATTTTCTGCTAAAAGAATCTGCTTCCTTTTTTCCCCCAACTCCATGAAACTGTGATTTCCTTCTTCTGATGGAATATGGCATTAAGTTGCCCGTTCAAATGTGGAGTGATTCTTGATCACAACCTTTGGATGCGTTGACTCAGAAACCAGAAATTTGTTTTATGTGGTACCTTGACATGCCAGTCTTTAAAATTATTTTATTTGGTTTGTATACACAAAGATCATTTTCAAAGAAAGTTGGTGAGTTCTGTCTCTCAGCTGGACTATCATCCACAGGTTTCTCCTCTTTTTTCTGTTACTCCAGCAGAGTCCTGGTCTTCCCTGAGGTTATCCAGTATATGCCTGAAAGAGATTAAGGTAGTCTGCAGGGGTAGGAGATATTTCATCAGAATTTATTACTGCTCAAAGCCACCATCATGTTTTCCACTTGAGTCTTTGGTGTTAAAACCCATGAAAATGGCTAATACTGTGACGAGCTAGAAATGTTGTAGGTGTTCTTCATGCAGTATTCCAAGAGAGACCACAAGGAACCAGCAGCTGAAAACTCAGCTAGCTCACCTTTAGTCTTTTGCCATGTTGAAGCCAGGTCATAATTTGTGCTGTGCAAGGCAGAGATAAACTATGGGTCTCCGTATCTTCTGCTGCTGTCAGCTAGCATAGCCTAACTTAACTGAGTGAACTTTCTCGGTTTTTGTCCACCTAGGGGAGAATATAAGATATGAAGGAGCTCCAGAAGGCAACCCAATTATAAGATATTGAGCAATGAAAGCAAAGGAAAAACAAAGCAAAGCAAAGCAGTTACAGATAGTAGTGAGTGATTGAGTCATGCAAGATCTCCAAGTGAACAATAGTCTGTTCAAAGATACCATGAAAGTATCACTTCAAGGTGAAAGAATGTGGATATTTGTAATCAACCATAAGTGAGCGGGGCTTCCAGCGGTCTTACCTAAGTCAACACTAGAGTTTGATGGGAAATGGCTTCCTGTTGTATAAAATGTTGAGATAAAAAAATTTCCTGTTCTGTATCTTTGGCAGGATAAAACAGCTGAGCTCTGTGATTCCAAAGCTAGATTGTTACTGTGACCCAAACTAGCTCCTTTTAATTAGCCTGAGTGTTCTTATATTGTAGTACACTTAATAAGAGTTTGTTGTGGAAAGAGAAATTAAAGAGCCCTGCCAGGGAATGAACTGATATGTCAGATTTAATGAAGAAAATCTCGGTTCAAGGATTTCTCTGTTCTGCCTGGTAAGAGTCTCTGCTGGCTGAATACGGGAATCTCACGCCACTGAATCGGGAGCTAGCAAGTAAATTGTCGGTATTGTAGGAGTAAATAACAGGGACATAAGACAGATACCTTCAGACTGCCAGGTTGCTGGGAGACTTGGCTGCAGTGTGAATCCTTCTGGTTCATACTGGTTCAAATTCGTTTGAGAACTTAGATGTTTTACATGGTAGGCAAAAGCCTTCACCACCGAGATATTGTATATCTTAATGAAGATACGTATTTCTTCCTCTCCAGTTTTCATCAGAAATTCTGTTCAGGGTCTCAGATACCTTCTGCCTGTTTTATCAAAACCAGCACATAGGGACTATGCCATGATTTTCAATATCACTGCTCCACTAGCCTATAGACTAGCCATACTTTTATGTCTATAATTCTGTCTCCTGTTTCTTTTGGGAAGTTGCAGATAAAGCATGAGACATCCTACAGATTTAAAGAAATACACCGTTTCTGCTTTGGTCATTGTTCTTAAAGGATTCTGTAATGCAGATTGCAGGTTCCAGTGTGGGCATGGAGTTGTTTAGTTAAAAGGGAGTATATTGGTAATTCCTAGAATTAAGAAATAAGCACACACATACCCCCTTAATGCACATTTGTGGGTGTTTTTTAATTAACAAGTTAATACTTCTTTAACAAGTTTAACAGGGAAAAAAAATCTTCAAAAATGTTCACAGCAAGAGAAGTCCGCACTGCCATGCCATGTATCACATTAGCTGTCATTCATGTTTGTCTCTGAGTTTTGATTTTCCTGGTTAACTCAAATAATGCTGAAGTTAGTGGGACTCACCAGTGGCACGAAGAGTGCATCTTTTCAGACGTCACTTCAAGATCCGTCCTGATGTTGCTGTGCAAAATAACAGTAAGATTCTAACTTCAGGAATGTTAGCACGATACTACCCCTGCCTGTCAAGAGTCATCAGCCATGCTTTAGAAAGTTGATTGCAGATCCTAATTCAGAGGGTTTTGTCATCTCATATGCTGAATCTCCATCTGTCTGCTCTGCCATTTTGAGTGAGGATAGTTGTTTTCTGTGTATCAGCTGTGAACCAGGGGGGATGCTGCCACATAATTATTTGATTCAAACCAGTAAGAGAGGACAAACATTCGATATGCGTTTCATTTTTTTGATAGAGTGTTAATGATCTTGTCGTGGGTATTTTTCTGGGATTTTTGCTGGTCATTAATTTTAGAGAAAATATTTTCCATATAAATTATTATGAACACCGTAATTTATAGTGATGCAGAAACAAATCTTAGGCTGTCTCCCAGTGTGTCATCTTGAAGGAATATACTATTTGCAACTGGATCTTTTTCATTCCTAGATGTTGTTGGAAGTTTCAAAAGTATGAATGTATTTAACCTATTTTAGGAACAGGTGCAGAAACCTGTGAAAATCAAGCCACTTTCATTAATCTCCTAACAGGTATGCAGAAACTGAGGAATTTAGGTTGGCGTTGAAAATAACAATCCCAGATTTTGCAGTTGGTTGCATATCTGAATACAGCTGTTTCTCCGAAGATAATGTAATGTAGCTATTCTTTATATCAGGCATCAGCTAACTTGAGGGAGTGCTCAGATAGAGAGTGAGTGAAACTGAAGGCAAGCTGTGCGTCCTTCATGTGATCATCTTTAAGATGTGAATCAGATGTTTGAGCCTTCTGGCTGAGCCAAGGGATTCTCTTCTCAGCTATGCTGGAAGGAAACATTAAGTCTGTCTCAACTGAAAGTCAGTCTGGAAGACCCGTGAAGGATAGTGATACTATAATTTACCATCTTTGCTCATTAATGGTTTCCTCCAGGATAACCAAAATATTTGAAAATCATTTAGTAAAAACTCTGTTCTTTCTCAGACATAGATGACTAAAAGAATGTTCTCATAAACAAGGAATTGCTGTCTGTTTCTTCATCCTAAAATGATACTCAGTGATTAATATCTTCTTTTTCCTGGCTTAAGTCTTCTCCAAATCTGTATTAACTACCATCTGTTTTTACTGGATTCTGTATATTTTAATGAATTCTTCAAGTGCCACAAACCCAGGCTTTAATGGACAAATATTTTGAACCTGTTAATAACTAGGCTTACGCATTATACATTTCCAGTGCTTACTCACTATAAAGAAAAACAGTAACTGAGAATATTAAATGTTAGATTGGATAAGAATAGTTTTATGACACTTATGTTCTACTGCAATGCAGGCTGCAACAAAGGCAATAAATACAAAACAGTTAGAAATTTTTTTTAAAGAGGTTTTTATGTTAGCGTCCACTTACCTTGCCATTTTTTCCAGGAAAAAAAAAAAAAAAAGTAGTGCTAATATAATTTTAAACATGTGAAGAGGTGTCTTTCAAATATATATAAAAATATATGTATTGCCTATTACACCGAATATGATAGTGAAAAAAACATGTGATGCAGCGTATGAAGGAGCTCCACACCGGTCTTGGGATAGGTATAGTATGGCAAAATCTAAGTTCCTCTAATTCACTGGAATTTAAAGATTCTCATACATGGCAGGTTGCCTTTCACTCATAGCAAACGGATTTTATGCTGCAAGAGGTGTCCCTTTGCATACAGGTATGCCTTTAGCCTCACTCTGGCTTTCCTTGAATGAAACAGATTGCATGTACAATTTTTAAATATTCAAATGCCTTCCTTTCCTGAAGTAACAAAGCTGTTAGTCTTTCTAGGTTAATTGAAAATGTTTAGAAGTGGAGCAGTCCCTTGCACTCCCTTTCGTGCAGGAGTCACTTCCACAGCTCTGGAAGTACTCCCATTTGGTAGGTTTTCAGTAGAGATGTTTCATGGTTGGATGTATCTCCAGGACCACTGTAACTCTAGGAGGTAGTGCGAGTACGGTATCACTATCATGCACTTCTCTTTGGAGCCCCCTCCACAAGAATACTAAGCGAGCGGCTGTACTAGGTATGGCTCTTTCTGGAATACTGTAAGATTTCTGCATTAAATTTGTGCCAATCAATCAGTAAATATAGATGTTTGTGGTGATATTGATAACCAAAACATACACATTTTTATGTTTTTCAGTAGTTGCATGAATCTCACAAAGATACTACAAATCTTGCTTAGGAGAGAAATCCTATTATTTGCATTTTACATACAGTATTTCAGAGACTGAGCCATTACAATGAACAGTTGATCTAAAGTTGAATTAATAGTTGTGTGCAATATCTTGCTTGGCATCAGTTGTTTGTTGAAGAAGTAGAAATTTGTCAATGGATGACCCACCTTTTTCTTTGTTCTTATTCTCCTGTGTTTACTTGATTTAAGCACTTCCCAGAGCCATTTCCTACACATTGCAGTTTTGTTGAACAGCAAGCTGTAATCCTTTTGACTTAAAGGAATCCTCATACAGCATCCAGCATTCTCTGTTACTTTAACATAGAGAAGACAACACTTTCTATTGATGTTTACTGTTGTTCTGACTGAAATACTGCTTCGGAATGTACTGCTCGAGAAAGTGAAATAAAGTTCACTCAGTGTTGTAACATGCAAGCTAATGGAATCCTTAAATTGGATTCTGCTATCTAACCAAAGTTTTGCCTTTATGATTCACATTCTTTAAATTCATATGCTCTTGTCAAGACTAAAATAATTGGTGATTATATGCATATTTTATAAACCCAGAGATTTAAAGCAGAATCTTTCTGAAAGTTCTTGAAGAGCCCATGGGACATTTTCCAAAGATTGCTCCAAATTCTCTGTGCTTTGCTCGTATAAATCACATTTGCATGAAAAAGATGCCTGAATAAAGTGAACAAACTTTGAGGCTACAAACTTTACAAACTTAGGAAATCTTAATTTCATTGCCAAGTCTATGACAAAATTCCTATCATGTTAGTGGTGCCAAGATTTCATTCTTCTACGCTTCCTAGAGGAGCCAGGCAAACAATTTCTTTTAGGACACTGACAAAATAAGCCCCTCTTAAATTCAGGGTGTTAAAAGCTTAGTGTTTCTAAGTTTGGCTATGGATCCGGCTTTTGCACAAGTTCAGAGGATTGTTTCTGAAGTTCTAATTTAAGGTTATGTCTGCTTATAGTTTAACCGTATAGTAATAACTGTGATACCTTAACAGACACTTTAAGGGACTTAGAAAAGAGGATAGAGTAATAATTGCTGGCTTGTTTTCATGGTAGTTACCAATGATTAAACAGTTTAATCACTGATCAATAATCGTGAAGACTGTTAAGCTGAATCAGTTAAAATGGGATTTAGTGGGATATGGGGTGCTTTTGGTCAATAAAATTTTCTTGAGTTCTGTGCATCAAAATTTAGTGTCAATGTACATGTATATACGATCCTAGACTATTTTATGTCTGAATGTCGTCTGGTCCAGTCCCCTTCTCTAAGCAGGGCTAACGTCTATGTTTTATCAGGTTGCTCCGTGCCTCGTGTAGCAAAGCTTTGAATACGTCTAAGGACAGACATTCCATAGCCTCTGTAACCAGCTTATTCCCTGGATAGCCACTGTATTTTCAATGTTTTACGACTTATATACAATCAGAATCTCATTATATTTACTCTATATTCTGCAAAAAGCCTGACTCTCTTCAAGATAGCTGCCCACCAGGTAGCTGAAGGCAATGATTAGAAAACCTAGGACTTGTCTTCACCAACTCAGTTCTCAGCTTCTTCTCTAATGTCATATGCTCCAGACTTTCGGTGGAGCCTCTATAAACTGTTCAATAAAAGAACATACTTTCTGCATTAATAGCCTTTGAAATGGGACTTTTCATCTTTAAATCATTATAAAAGAGAAGCTGTAAAATTTTCTCTATAAGATTACTTTTTATTCCCACTTGAGAAATAACTAAACTGAAGTAAATGACTGTGTAAAGGTTGCTAATCAGGATAATGGCAGATCTGAAATTAAGCCAGTGTCCTGCTGCTTATTTTCACATCCAATGATTGAGTAAAATTATTTATTTTCTTTTTTGGTCCCTGAAAAACTGTCTCCATGTCTGTGAGTTTATATTTAAGGAAATTCAAAGGCAGCTATATATATTCTAGGTTTTTGTATCTCTCTATTTTCTAGGTTTCTCTTGGCATCTGACTTCTTTTCTTTTGGTACAACTAAAAAGAGGCTAACTTCTTCCGTAGCTTTCAGCTTCTTTTCCTTTAGGTAAACCTTTCTCTGCTGCTTAATTTGGAAAACTTTTGTCCTTCTGATTCTCTTTCCTGTGTACAATACTCAAGATGTGCTGCACCTGCAAGGAGTCTTACAGTAAATCACAGAACTCAGGGACTCAAAAGTTACTGTTCACATGTAAAGCCAACATAAATAATTTTTTCAGCTGCTTTAGGCCCTCTGCTTCACTGCAGTCCCAAAGAGATAAGATGCTGTGCTAAAGAAGACCCCAGTACTACTTGTTGGCTTTAGAAGGTTCAATTCAATAGGGGCTGGCTGTATTAAAGAGCCATTTATGCTTTGTTGTCAAGGAGAGCTTGCCAGGGGACCTAAAGGGTCATTAGCCTTCACTTAGCACCATACAGCGTAGCAGATGCTTCATGACGTGTGACAAGGGAAGGCTTTAATGGTGTGTCAAGATATCCCAGCGTCATCACTTCATTTTTTAGTGATCTGTTGCTGTCTAGCAATGAGTCGCCGTTTTATTGATAGGTGGGCTTTTACTTACGTGTGCCAGTGATGACAGTAGGAGCAAACGAAAGAAGCATCGCTGATGACATTGCGTATTTTACTCCAGCTTTTAGTAACTCATCCTTCTAGGTAGAGTGATTTGGTCCTTAGACAGGAATTAAATCCAGAAATGTAAATTCCTTGAGCTTTTAAAATTCCATGTGGCTCGATAATTCTGAGTGCAGACAAGCCAGACGTTTATTTTAGAAAATATAGAAGAATTTTAAGGAGCATCACAATCATCGACTTGCTTTGTGCGTTACAGTTACTAAAGAGTTATCCACAAATATCAGATGTGACTTACATGAGGACCCTTTCTCAAAGCTGATATGCATGGCATCTCAGGAATAGATGGACACAGAGAGTAGTACCTGGGGTACTTGTTAGACAGAATGTTCCATTGCAGTTGTAGTCTTTTGTGATTCCTTCTGTTTCAAATACACATAGCATGTGATCTGAGGAAGTACGAACTACAGCACAGACTGCCTGAAGAGATTGTACGTAAAGTTTTAAAAACACCAAAAACCCCAACAGAAGGAAGACCTTAAATTGACTGGGTAGACAGTATGTGACTATCATAGGTTTTATTTGGTAAACAGGAAAATTTTGTAAGAGCATTTGCTTGAATTTAGCTACTCTTTTAACCATCACGGTGGCCCTACAATGTGATTTTCCTTCCTTTCTCTTATTTAGACAAGTGTGTCTTCAGTGCTATGTAAATCATCTGAGTTAATCTGAGAAGTGAAGGTTTCCAAGTAAGAGCGGCCACACCCTGAAGTCATGGCATGTGAGACAGAATGCCTTCTATTTAAGGAATTCTTCATTTCTTCCAGAGAAAATCCCTCAAAAACTCATGCCTAGACATCTTGGCCCCCTGGAGAAATGGGAATTTATTATGTCATCTTGACACTAAATAGTACTAATCTACATTCTAAATGTGGTTACAAAGTCTGAGTCCAGGGTGGACAAATGGATTTCACTGCGACTCAATAGCTAAAGAAGTTCTTTATCCCAGGGAGAAAATCTATGTCTATTTCCTATTTGCTCCATTTGAATGAGGTAAGTTAAATCGTATTTACACTGTGAGAGAATGGAAACCTCTGAAATTGGTTGGAGAAAAAAAGGAGCAACAAAGTAAACTACAATTAAAATTCCCACTCAGGGAACACTGGTTTTAGGATCATTGGGATTTTACTAAACAAGATTTTCAAGATTCCTGATCCCTCTGTCTGACTGTTTCTGAAGAGAAATCTTTGCATAGGTATCAAGTAGTGCATGCACAGAGAGCCCAACAAGGCCATTCTGTATTTGATCAACTGCACATGTACTGCTCAGATAGTTTGTGCAGATGCAGACCAGGTCTACAACTAAAGCTCCTTTTCTCTTCTGACGGTCTGTAAATCTCTGGTGAATCATCAAAGTCGACTTTATCTGCCCAGACAAAATTTACAGCTGGAAAAAGGATGCAATGGCTGGGAGAACTAAGACATACGGTATCTCAGCTTTAGTTTCAGCGTAGGAAAATAGACCAGAAATCGTCACCAATTTTTTATAGATGCTAAAGTGGCCATGGTACCACAAAGCTATGAACTAATGGAAAGTCATTCAGTTTTTCTTTGGAAAGATCTTTTTCTTTCAAACTGTCTTTATTTACAAAATCCAATTCAGCCTACCTGAAAGTGCTTACAGTTCATGGTACATTCTCGTACCTCAAGGTTTCCAATCATTTTTGGTGTGGATCACCTCAAAACAAAGAAGTGGTTGTACATAGTGCTTCTTAACATGTTTGCAGTCACACAAAGTATGTTTCATCCTATTCATGATCACAGTGGGACCCTCCAATTTGCAGCTGTGCAGACAGGATCTTCTGTTTTAACAGCATTTAATTAGGATTTGGTAGATAGAAATGATGAGGGGGTAGAACTGTATTACTGAGCAGAATTTTTGTGACCTCTGCAATAAAGGTCTGTGACTTAACAGTGCTCATGAGCCAAATTTTGCAATCTCTCAGGACAGTCCTATCAGGATTATATTTTTCATAGGCTTTATTTAAGGCCTTGCATACATGACAATTTCAAAATGAATTGTCTAAAATGAGATTCGTAGAAGACTGAAGCAGAGTGATTCTTTAACGATGTGTTACTTGTTTCAGAGCTGCATTTTATTCCCATTAATTTTGATATATGTACATGTAAGTATCCTGAAATCTAAAGTGCGTGAATGTATCGAAGGGAGGTTTCCTAACATACGTTTTTGGACTAATGTACCCTTGTGAAGTAGAGAATTTTAAGGAAATTATGTCTTTCTCAAAGAAAGGATCGCTAAAGTTACTCACATCACTGCCTGTTTACTCTCATATCAATCAAATAGCTTTTTTTTTTTAAAGAGGCAAAAAAATCAAATAAAAAGAACAACGAATCCTTACCTGCTATTGAAATATCCAGCTACTCATAATCTCACTTAGAGATCCATTATGTGTTATTTTAGGGGTGTGAAGTTAAGTAGACATACCATTTGAAGAATTAGGACTTTCAGGACATATTTTCAAGTTTCCTGACATAAATATATCTCAATCCCATCCTCATGTTGTTTTTATTCCAGTTCTGGAGTTAAATTCTGGCCTGGGTAAAGCAAGTATTTTTACTGTTTAATTCACTGATGTCAAGACTCAGCCGTTATCACTTGAACCAAGACTTTCTCTAGAGCTGTTCTGTGATTGAAGCAAGTGTTCACCATGAAGGAGGACAGATCCAGTGATGTATTACGAGGTTCTGAGAGAGAAGGATGGTAGCTTCTTGCAAATACAAATACTTTTTAACAAAAAAAGAACCACTGTATGTGAAAGAAATGAAGGAGCCATTCTCGTTATCTGTTACATAATTTTAAGGTAGAAAAATCTGCTCTGTAGAAAAGCAACAACAAAGAGAGGAAAAATCACCAAATCAAAAGGTAATGCGATCTGAACAGGCTACAGAGTCATATCTAACAACTGCCAGCAATGGAATGTTTGACAATAATATTGTAGCTGTTACCTGGTAAATCATAAGAAATCAGAGAAATTAAAACATCAAAATGTAACAGCTCGGAGCAATGCCAAGCGCCATACTGTGTGTGTTTGCCTAAACAAAGAAAATGTAGAACGCTAATCCATTAAAAGCTCCCGTAATGATAATAACCTAAATTAGAGCAATGATTTCTGAACTTTGGCATGAGCCCTGGAGCCTAGTAGATCTCAGAATGTGGGAATGGGCTTGAGCTGCAAACTGAGCATCCAGGCTGTGAACACGTGATTTTTCTGGACCACCTCCATTTCAGCTATTGGAGTAACATGCAGGAAGCAGATGATAGATCCCTTTAGAGCAACATTCACTGGTGAAGCAGAAAGCAAAGCCCAAGTAGATGTATTCTGTATATTCCTCCTCTGAGGCCTCCCACAGTAGAAGAAAACAGGCAAAGAGCATGGCTGGTGCTGCATCCAGCTGACAAAGTCCCCAGGGTGTGCTGTCAGATGACGTATGTTTTCTTATTACCCAGGGTTTTAGCTTTTGCTTGGGTTTGATGATTTCTTTATTTGTTTGCTTTTTGCTCTGGAATGCATAAGTAGTTTTAAAACTGTTTTAAAGAAGAAGGGAGTGTACAGTTTGAATTATCTGGATGTTTCTTTTCTCTTTGCAAGAGAGCCTATGGATTTTGGCATCTTAACTCAGCCTCGTCTGATGTGATCGCAAACGCAGTCAAATTTTTATTAAAATGTTTGAATCTTTCAAACATGATATTGATAACTGAAATGGAGCAAAGAGACAGTAGCATCTGGTTTTAATGAATGCGGTCTGCTTATACTTGAAAGCAAAACCATGCAGGAAAAGACTGGAAATTCTTGTTCGGAGAATCAAAGTGCAATAGTGTTTTTCAATACCTGACATCTGTATGCTTAGTATAACCTGGGTGACTTCACTCAACCAATTGTTCTTATTTTTTAGATTAAAATGCTATATTTGGATCTGAAAAATATTTAGTGCCATTTTTTTTAAGTTGTTTTGCACTTCTTTCCGTTCTTACAATATTAACAAAGCTCTTTGCTTTGAGCTCTATCATACCATTTCGTCTTGGCAACCTTCTTCAACATAGTATATATCAAACTATTTTTATGTAGAAGTGTGTGTGTTCCCGTTACTATATTGTAGTCTAGACAAGTAGGGCAACGCTTTGTGGAGATCTTTTTCTCCTGTATGTATTAACATTTGAAAGGATTCTGCCTAGTCAAGATGAAGATGATGATGATGAAGAATTTTTATTAGCCAACCTCTTTCTGTCGCTATCTTCACAGCCTCATCCTCGCTTGGGTTCAGAGGAGTCACTGAAGTGCCTAGCACAGCAATGTAAGGCTGGACAAGCACAGGAAAGATGTAGCAGACACTTTTCATACCACAGAGAAGTTTCAGGCATGGCAAATTCTTCTAACTGTGGAAGATATACAAGGTATTTGACAATGGCAATTTCAATTCAATTTATTCCACTTATTCCATTCCACTTATTTCAGCATAGTATTGTCCTTATACTAGTATTTAAATTAAGGGTAAAGGTTTGGAAAAGAATAAATGCTTTTGACCATAAGCATCTACCTATTGTCTATATTTTGAAGTTTTAACTCAGTTTTTCACATGAAAGGCAGAGTGCCTTGACTAGTTAGTGGTATCTACATTCTGAAAGTTTTCAGCTTTTAAACCTGTAGTAAAAGTGGCTTTCAGTTACCACTAATAGCTTCTTTGAATCCTCTTGTTTAATCCCAAAGCTGAGAAATCAATGGGGTTGGCCAGTTTGATTAAATAGTGTTCTTAAGTAAAACTATTGTAAAGTTAGCCTTTAAAAACAAATATGCTGCATTGCCTTTGACCATTTACAGTTTTTCTTTGGCTCCACCAAGCATGTGTATGTCTAATCAGGGGATTATCAAGTAGACTAGAGAAATATAACAAAGTTCTGTGCTCTAGTAAATATTTGTATAGCACAAGCCTGGAGAAAGTCCATGTTATATTTTACTGTTGATAATTTAATAACTGTGTGGCACGCCTGAAATTGTACAGTAAATGTCGAGATGTATCAAATGAGGTATCCTGTAAAATTTAATAACACCATACGTAAGATGAGATGCGTGTGTGTGTAGGTAACACTGCCATTGGAAAATGCGTTTGGGAATGATGTTTAGGGCATTTATTTCAGTTTTGCCAGGAAATGAAGTGAACAATGGCTATCCAGTTTATAGTTAATAACGACGACAACGGAAGTGACAAACAGAATAACTCATGGAGAAATAGTCTAGTCTACCAAATGATCATACAACCAATCAATGGATTTCATAGAACAGTCAAAAGACCCGTGGTTTCCTCTCGCTACAGAAAATAGACCTTAGTGTAAACAACTGATTAACTGGATCTGTGTTGCTTGTGTTTAAGGGATAGCGTACAGCATGCTGTCTGCCACAGTATTTTGTTTGCACTGAAATTAAGCAATAATGATTGAGGCACAGAGCATTTCCTGGGGATTAATGACCGGCTGAGAAGAGTTGATGGCCCAAAGAACAGCTCCTGGCCGTTAACCCCAGCCAGTCATTATTAATCCAAAGGAAATGCCCTGCCACAAGGTCTTTATTACTCTTAGAAAATGAAAATGAAGAAAAACAAATCTGTAAGGACCTAGGTATTTGTTCTGGGTGGTGAAGTTTCAAATAATTTTGTGTGTGCATATTTTGATAAAACAAATGCTTTACGAGTTATTTAGCTGGAGTACTTGGTTCTCTCAAAGCATCTTGATATCATCTAGACCTACAGAGTTGACGAATGGCTAACTGGAGAAACATGGTCTGGTTTTCACCTTTATTAATCTTTTTCTCAGTATGGAATGCACCTTAGGTATGATTCTCGTGTAATTTAAGTAAGGTGACTGGGTACTTCAAGTAAGTGTCTTTAAACAGCCTGTATCACGTTAAGTAAGTGCTGGCAGGGCACCAAACAGACCTAGATACTGTTCTTGTTATTTTTAATCCCTTCTTTTCCTAATTCTGAATGCAGTGGACCATCTGTACCTTTATAAGCAAAATAGTTGTAAATGTGAAAGGTACACAATAAATTATAATTTAGCAAGTATATGTACTAGATTTCTTGAGGTAAATTGCAGACCAAGTTCTTGGATGTTTGTTATTTCCTTTGTGTTTTCCTGAGCTGAAGAGCACTTCAGAAAATTTTTAAAAGGTGGCTGTTCTTCAAATAGAAATTCACTCTCTTCTCTACTGTAAAGCAAGATAAGATCTGCTCTACAGCCTTTAGGAAATCTGTAACACTTTTTTTTTTTCCAGAAATCATGCAAACAATTTATATGTATGCTATAGTGATACATGTTCATTAAGTAAATTGGTCCAACATTAACATAAAACATGAACTTAATTCGTTCATTTAGACAGAAATTTTGCTTTCTAGACTATGCTATCATTAAAATTAGATTATTCAGTTTATTCGTCATGCTTGTAGCTTTGGTGGATCTGGGGAACTTAAATCAGGTGGGATTGATCAGACCTAATGTAATTCTCATCACCTCTGAAGTGAGGAGAGAGGCTGTGATAGAAGTTGCGGTGAGGCAGCAGAGTTTCATGTCATATGCTAACCTAAGTAGGCCAGAGACTTGCTGTACAATTTTCAATTATTTTTTTGTGGAGAAATGCTGTAGCACAACAGAATACAGGAAGATTATTTTTTCTTGTTTTATTAAAAGACAGATTTACATAGTCCATAGAAATTTATGGAAAAAATCTCTGTATAGGCTTAGAAGTGTGGCAACAATTTACGGAAAACAAGCTGATGAAGGTCCACAGAGAAGCTGAGGTAAGATGCCTTTTTTTATTCCCTTGTAACTTCAATCCAATCCAATTTAATTTGTTGTAAAGATACATTGTGTGTTCCATATGCCATATCATTTTATATCAAAGTAATATGTATAAGACATTATTTTCAAAAGTGAATGGAAAACTATACTTAGCAATAGCTGTGGGAGGATGTCCTGGGGGACCGTAGTGACAGTGGCTTACTGCCAATCAGACAGAAAACTGAAATTCTATTCTTGCATTTTCATCCATATAAGTATGTATATATGGAACAGAAATCTTCTAATAAGAAGCACTTCATTCTAGTGAGCAAAGTTAGAAGTCTAGCAAACTGATAGCTTAGCCAGAAAAATTTTGACTTCAAATAAGGTGTTGTTTTGAGGAAAGAAGGTAATCAACCTTTGGAATACTGCATGAACAGAACAATTGTGATAAACTATCTATCACTGGACGTTTTTAAATTATACTTTTATTTCTTCTGTTCATTTATTTTGAGAATATATACTTCATTTTAAACAGGGGAAACTCTGGAGAGTCCTTGACCGGTGTTATTCATGAAATCAGACAGGACAATTTCCATGGTTTGTTGTGAACTTATAACCTGCTCTTAGCTTGCGAGATACTAAGAAAATTGCTTTCTCCCTATTCTTAAGTGTTTCCTTTTCTTAAAAAAGATCTTATAAATACTCGTATTGTATGTGGAACTCTTCAAAGGAAAACAGTCATATAATGTAGGAGTATTTTAATAAAATAACCCTTGTTGTATATGTCGTTGATAGAAGGATTTAGCTATTAGTCGAACAGTGCTAAGAAAGTGTTGACTCATAAAGTGATTATAGTGTTGAAGCTATGGAAAAAGACTTCCACATAAATATATTTTTCAGGTTCGTACAACTTGCAGTGACTTTACTGGGACCAGGAGTACGAGTTTACAATGTTGTACCTGAATAAGCTCATCACGTTCCGTTAACATAGAAAAGAACATACAAATCACTGTAAAGATGTTAGGGCCTAATTAAAAACCTACTGCATTTCCCCTGCTTGGTGGGAGGTCTCTCAGTTAAACTCACTGGGATTTGGATGAAGATCCTATTTTGGAATCTTGTCTGCATTTTAGAGACACTCCCAAACTAGTATAGATTACTGCAGAATACTTCGTGGCACCTGCTTTATACCAACTATGAAAGGAATTACTGCTGTTCAGATACTTGACATCCCCGTTACTTGCTTTAGAACAAGAACTATTGTAGGCATAGAAAGCTATGTAAATCAGATTTGTGATAAATGTAGTTTAAATCGACATGTTGTGTAGTACAACATGGAACAAATAGTATCATGTTCCTAGCAAAATTTAAGCAAAAATCAAACCAGCTTACTTATTAATTTGAAGAGGAAACAACTAGCTTCACTTTAAGCTCTTCTTCCTCTATTATGTATGATACTGTTCATTAGGAATAAAAAACCATAAAGTAGTGCCAAAACCAGGAAATATATAGTGAATGATAGTTTGACACTTGCAAACCTAAGCAGGATGTGCTATGTTTTGAAAAAAAGAGATGCTAAGGTAGAAGCAGCGTCATTCTACACTAAGGGCCAGATCTGGCATGGGGGCAGAGCTCACTACTCCATACTGCCATTCTGGTGTCCTGCAGTGTGCAATTTTATATATGTGACCACTACAGTAGACTTAAAACGGTAATACTGTGTACAGGGAGAGAAAGGCCTTGGGAGGCACCAGAGCCACTGAGCAGCTGCAGTTATTTAGTAGAGAGTGGTGAAAGCAGAGGTTGATGTTGAATCCTGTCTTAGAATATTTGAGAAGTAACCACTTTCTTCTTTTAGAACTTGAAATGGTTCTTCTTGTTCTCCACACATACATGTGCCTTTCTTCTCCACTCTTCAGTGGGAACTTCCCTTGCAAGTAAGCAATCAAGATTTTGATCCTTTTAAGCAGAGGATGGAGCTGGAACCATACCACCTTCATATATGGAGGATTTCTTAATTTAGAATTGCAACATATTTTTTGAAAATATGGGAAATTTAATTTATAAGGTAATGATTTTTGTCTCAGAACAAAAAGCAGTGAGTCCGAGCTATACCTATCTGTACAGAACATACTGACCTGAAACAGTTTGTCACTTTGTCTGCAAAGTAACAGAACTGATTTTAAACCCATGTTGCTGTTTTCAAAATAGGCCTCATTTATGTCAGTCATGCAGACAAGTCAACCAGAACAAAAAGAGACCAACCAGTGTGAAAAACTTGTATTCTGCATACACAGGGCAACCTGGAAGTGTAGCCTTTGAAAGAAGAGATTTCACTGTATGGGTAAGGGAAAGCCGAGGCAGTCTTAGGAAGCAGCAACTCACACACTGAACTTTTTGCACCCTGAGAAAGAGATGCCTTGTGGTAGTTTTAAGTTAGTGAGATAAAGACCCCAAAATACAGATAGATTCTATTAAAATACATTCCAACTATTTATCAGGGTTAGAATAGCTGTAAGATCCTGCTAGAATTTTCTCTCAAGTAAACTCTCTCATCATCAAATAAAACATTTACAGGGACCAAACTTGTAGCAATAAATGTGCTCCTGTGTTCAAACATAGCTACTCTTTATGAACCATCTCAAGACACGTCTATCTAAACTCTCATTTTCAGATTGTGATAGGTGTTAGGAACGCGAGACTATCTCTTTTTATATATATATTCGTGTAATGTAATTCTGCAAGATGGCACACATTTACTTATGGGTTAAGATTATAATTGCATTTCAAAGCAGTTCTCTTGAAACATTCTAAAACAGATTATGTTCTTAAAAACTCTGTTCTTTACTTTGCATGTTTTAGTACCACATCCCATTAAAGCTGTGTTTGAAGTTACTAGGATTTGTTAAAAATTTGATAATGCCTAAGCAGATAAGAGATTATATGCTTTATGTATATATTTGAAGGATTTGTTCCAGCTTGGATACAGTGTATTAATTGGCCACCTACAGTGAACAGCAGTGTTTAATATTTAGAACCCTTTTCCTCATTGTTTTCCAGGCAGAAGAGCATGTAAGTATTCTTTTAACTAAATTTGCTAACTTTCTGGAACACATTTAAACAATGTGTGCTACTTGTGTCATATTACATTAACTTCACTTCTACAGACAGGTTGTATACATATGTAATAAATAGCTCCTCAGGGATCAGATCTAGATTAACTGAGAAAAACATACTCTGCTGTACGTTAAGTAATTTAGAATATCTCAGTAAACATTAGAAAAGACATGTTTGTCTCAGCAGAACAGGTTAACAGTGCCTGCAGACTCAGTAATGATTGTAGAATGTTATACTATCAAGTGGAAAGTTATAATCACTTTAAATAGTCTAATATTTTCCCCTAAAGCCTCAGACTATCTGGACTTTGATACCATGATGTCTGTACTAGCACTGAATGTTTATGGTACAGAAAGAAAGTAGTAAAGAAAGACACCAGTTCTGCAAAGGATCTAAACAGAGCGATTTAAAACTGAGAGGGAGGCTTGGAGAGAAAACTTGTTTAAGTGGCTAATCTTTTATTCCTTTTTAATTATACAGCAATATCTGCAATTAGAGATGCAACATGTTTTAGTCATGCCGGTTTTATTTATCTATCCCAAAAGCCCTGTAGCTTCTCTATTTCTATCAGTTCGGTTCTGCCTGGTAATTCTTTCAATACAGGTATGGTAACTGTGCTATTGCTGGCTTTGGTTTTTATTGCCAGAGTCTAAATGCAATTAGCAAAGTGTTCTAAGTAGGCTTATAAAGTTTATTTCAGAAGACCTCAGGTGCTTAACGTGGACATTCATTGCAAGTTATTTGTTAGATTTCCCAGGTATTGAGGAAATACATATACAGTGCAGCAAGAAATAAATATTATCTCTTCTTCATGTTAAATCAATGCATCTGTTGGCTGCATCGATTGGTTGTAGACGTAAGTTTTCTTAGGCCCTGAGAAAATAGCACTCACCACATAGCACTTGTACAAGCTTTGGATAAAGCATATAATAAATGAAGTGCAGTGGTTCCAGGATTTAGCCTAGCTGCCTTGTCTTTGATACACAGAAGGCAATAGAAAGTAGGCTAAATTCCAAATGAGGAAGCATGTTTAGAATTCTGTCTTAATTGATCATTTAAGGACAATCTTCTTAATTGTTTAATTACATTATTTAACTGTCTTAAAGTCAGGCAAGAGGCCCACCAGCATAGAGAAATAACAAACTGTAGTAGGAGAGTGGCTGGAGCAGAGGACCATAAGCCCTGGATTCTGGAGAAGCCATTTAACACTGTTTGCTTGTCCTGAACTAGAAATAATAAATACTTCATTATACTCAATTATTGGAGATCCTAAGACAAGAATCACTGTATTACAAATAATCATTATTATTATTTTGTTATGTATTAGCTCTGCAACAAAAACAACCAAAGACATTTGTACATGGAGTAAAGGTAATTTAATATACATTATGTAGGAATGACTTAAAATATAAATTGCATATGAAAATGTTAAAGTAACTGAAAAGCAGTTGATGTAAAGAGTCATAAACATTTTGGCTACCCGTAGAAGATGTATAATTAAGTTAAAAACCAAGGTGTCATATTTACTTAGTCACTTAGTCTGGTCTTACAGAAACAACTTGATTCATTGTACAAGTACTGCTTTGGGGAAGGGAAAATAATATTAAAAGGAAGAAGCAAGAGGACTGAGAGACAGACAAACATTAAGTTCAGAGCATGGGAGGAGTGGTGAGATATAATCCTGTAAAACTGGTATCTTTTGGGGTCAGAATCCCCGAGTGCATTTTGTTTCAGGCAGGCTTGACTGTGCTGTTTTTTTCAATCTGTCTATAAATAACAATGGAAAAGGCATAATAATGTGGTTTTCAGTTGAGGACCTAACATAATGACAAATGCGTCAGGCTTTGAGAGAAGCTTGAAAATTGAGTTCAGTGGAATTTACCTACCAATCATGCTTTGTACTTATCTTCTGCAGATGAGTGAATTCTGTTCTCTCCTTGTTACCTGCTCCTTTCTGTCCAGGGAATAACTGGAATCCAAGACACAAGTGTCATGTAGTGCCAATAACTTAACACACAGGTTCATCTGTAATTAAATACAGCGCTTTTATTTAAAAAGAAAAAAAAAAGTGCTATTTCAAAGGAAATATAATGACTGATTTTTTTAAGGACTGCCCAGTTCTGTCATATAATTCCAAAAATAAGAAAGTAAATTAAAAACCTACCATGAACTCAAGAATTATGTGGACACAATCCCTGTTACTTTAAAGTGAGATATAAATCCAGAGATTTCTCATGCCATCATTTTGTAAATAATTACAGTTCTGCTGAATCTGTTGTATAAAGTTTACATGGGAGGTTCAGTGCACCCTCGCTCTTGTTTAGAACATTCGGAACCACCAGAGAGATGTTGACATATGGCTGCACTGTTTTAGTGCACGAGACATCTACTACATGGGAGCATAATAAACAGGAGCATAAAGACAGGTTTGTGCAAGCAGTTTGGATTGACCTTTTTGGCAGCTGAAATCCATCTTGAGTACATGGTGCTGATGCGGACAGACATGTAAACCTTGTCTTGTTACCACAACTACTAGTTTTACAAATATACTCCAATGCTCAAAATGTATATCGTTCTAAGTGAAGTGATTTTAAATAGGAGAAGGGGTGCAGCAGCAACAATTCATAATAAGACACAGCAGAAACAGTCTCTTAAGATCGTGGCAATACCCTTATTGACAAATAAAGAGTTAGATAAGTATGTTTTACACCGATAGGATTTCTTATGATAATTTCAGGGAGATGGCTTATTTCCTGTATTTTTTCCCTAGCAAAATATTTGACCAACTGGGACAGCATTTTAGTTTTGGCATTTAAAAAGAACAATCTGCTATTCTTTCATTAGGCAGTTCTTACATCCGCGTTTTCAAAATTAGGAATATTTGTATAAATACCTTTTACTCTGAGTAACAGTCTCAAAACCTGGTCTACAGCAGTATTCTTAGAAACCAAATGAATCCAATTGCATTGCATTTTTGAAGAAACATTAAAAAAAAAAAACACTTTCTACCTTTTTGATAAGTATCTAACAAATAACCAAATTTAGTCTTGTTTTACTACCATTGCATACCAGAGTATGAGCCTCTGTGTATAACTCTTATAGCATTTGGATTCAAGAATATAAAATAATCATTCATTGTTATAATAAATTTTAAGGTCTCAACTGGTGGGATGTAGGCAAATGGTACTTCGTAGCTGTGCATGCTCCTTATATCCTCAATAATTTCCTATAAAATTAATGGAAGCACAGTGTACAATACCTGTGGATATTGCCCATTGGTTCTAAATAGTGTAATAATGAAAGAATGCTTCTCTATTTTGTGACTGTACTTACCTGTATTATTGTGAATAGCATACTTTTAAGAGTTTTCCTAAATGTATCAACTTATCAGTTAGTAAGATCCTGAGATCAACAAGGGTAAGATGGAAAAGAAATCTTGTTGTAATGTTAAGGAGTGGTGAAGATGCAGAGGAAGGTAGCAAAAGAGTGATTAAACAATTAGGCACAATGAAGAAAGTGGTTAATGTGAGATAGTCCTTATCTTGGATATTACAAGTTCAACATGGAGTAGGTACCTTTAAAACAGGAGTGGCCACATGTCATAGCCATACCCCTCAATTTATCCTTGTGTTTTTACAAGACCTCTTCTGGAAAGAGACACTGTATTTTATGTGCATGAGCTTGTGCTCATTGGAAAATAGTTCAGAGTCCTTGAAATGTAATGTACACTGAGTCACACTTAATACAAAATTACAGAGCGAGCAACATTGTTTTTATATTGAACTGTTGTTGCAGAGTCAGCTGATTTTTGTATTGTGTTGTAAAAGAGTGTACTCTTAGTGCCTTCTTCAAAAATACAGAAAACATGAACTTCTAGTGACTGGCTTACACATTCATGCAGCACGTGGAAGCGCACGCTTTCATATTTCTTCAGTACAGTTAGTAATAATACGGTTTTGTTTAGAATTTTGGCCTAAAAGTGGAAAGGTGTTTTAATATTACAAATTCAACCTGGAAATTTGAAGATTTCAGGTTTTTTTTAAATTGACGTAATCACAGAATGGTCGAGGTTGGAAGGGGTTTCTGGAGGGCGGTGGGTCCAACTCAGGGCTCCAGCAGGGCCACCCAAGGCCAGTTGCCCAGGACTGTGTCGAGACAGCTTTTGAATATCTCCAGGGATGGAGGCTCCACAGCCTCTCTGGGCAGCCTGTGCCAGTGCTCAGTCACCCTCACAGGAAAAACGTGGTTTCCGATGCTCAGAGGGAAACTTTTGTGTCTCAGCATGTGCCCATTGCCTCTGGGCCTGTCACTGGGCACCGCTGTAAAAAGCCTGGCTCTCTTTGCACCCGCTCATGAGGTATTTATATACATTGATAAGACACACAACCCCGGCCCCTAAGCCTTCTCTAAGCTACGCAGCCCCAGCTCTCTCAGCCTTTACAGGAATGGGAGATGCTCATATCATTTTTTTATAGACTGCAGTATGTTGGTTGGTTTGCGCTACATGAAGATGTGAGTTTTAATGCACTTAGGCTGTTAATGGCATTTATTTGATCAGTGAGGGTGGAAAATTCCGTATTTACTCAGGACAACTTTTGTCTCCTGGGATTTGCATGATTGTTTTTCACTGTTGATGGTACAAAAGCAATCAATAAATTGTCAGATGCTATTATTTCAAGTAAATATCTTGAACCTTGATTTCATTTGCAAAGGTAAAATGATGGTATATGGTGGGAATCAATGTGATTGTTCTGGTTGTTGTGTGTTGTAACCCTTGCTATCTCAAACATTTGTGTATTTTCTTATCAGCACGTCTGAGGACAGAAGCCTGGTCCTATGTTGCTTGTAGCACATGTATTTTTAAGGAAGAAACCATTTCCCCATCTCTTTGTTTGCAGAAGGGCAGAAATACATGAGAATTTCTGCATTCTGGGAATGCCAGAGCTAAAAATTAGAAGCTTTGTTTGAGCTACGCTTACTCTTTCCCCACTACAGCCCTCAGGCAGAGTGCGATAGTGAGAGGCGAAGCTCGGCCTTTTCTCCCTCACCTGGACCTTTTGGGTTCCCTTCTGCTTGCCCGGAGAAAGGCTTTCTTCCCTTCCCTTACACATATTGCCTTGCCCTAGCCTGGGCTCATGTACTCACGCCAGATTCTGGAGAGAGAATTTGGCCTCATAATGTTTGCATTGTGTTTGCATTACAAGTAGAGAGTGCTTTGTAAGGAGCCAAGTTTGAATCTGTAGCTATCCTTGTATTACACAGGCTTATGAAATGTTTTATGTTGCTAATGTTCATATACATTTGGACAAAACAAGTATATTTATATGGTTTTCATTTTAAAATTATTGAAGTGGTATCCTTGGTTCTTGCTGCTAGTAGAGTTTAATATTGCTGTTGTCACTCGAGCAAATCTCCTAGTGAGATCAACAGAAGTTTTGCCCAAGAAAAAGGTTAAAAATTTGGCTTATGATGGCCAGAAGGGAGTTGTGCTTCACTCAGCCTCTTTTGGTAACTGCATCGGTTTGAAATCTCAAGTGTTAGAGATCTTTTGAGCACTCGTTTCAGGAAGGATGCTCTAGCTGAAGTGTCTAAGAATGTTTTATACTTTTACTGGTGTGGAAAACACATGTATGAAGATGTTAAAAGCTAGCTGTTCCACTGGAATGAGTGAAATCCTAAATTTTACACAGTTCTACATTTTTCCACTGAGGGATTTTTATTTATTGTTATTCTGGTTAAAGTGGTACTTAATCCATCAGTAAGAATTCCATGATAAAATTCAGGCTGTGCCTTGGGTGACCTGTCAGAAACTATATATCTTATTGCTAGGAATCTTTTGAGACTTGGGATTTGATTTTTCTCCTGCACACATACGAGATGTCTTTGGCAAAGGTCACGCAAGTTTTAACCCACAATATTAAGTCACAAATGAAATGGATTTAAGTGGTCTTGCCCTACTCCCTTGTGAGTGCTTGCTCACATCTCAAAACCACCGTATAATTTGTCACAATTCAACATGATTATCTGTCTTTGCTCAGGAGGACTATAATAGCTAAAAAGTAAGTTATATTGCAGGTAAGGATATAGGATTACTGGTAGAGCTGATTGAAGGAGCTTTCAAAACACTGGTCTAAGCCTATGTGACCCTAGCTGGTGCTTACTTTCTTTTATTTCTTTTTTTTTTTTTTTTCTGTTGTCCTTTGGGCTTTTTTTGTTTGGGTGGGTTTTTTTTTAATTTCTTCTCTTTTTTTTTTTCTGGTGTGCTTTTTTTGGTTCACTGAAAAATATCCTAGATTGCACCAAAAAAGCCAACACAAAATCAGATAGCGAACAAAGGTTCAGCTGAGAGTGCGTAAATAGACCGAGCAATTTTTGGTTCAGCCGTCCTCCCTGCTCAAAAAAGTTTTTCAGCATGTAGACAGTGAAGCATGTAACAGTTATTTTCTAAATACTGCATGTCCAAGTGATCTAGGTGGGATCATGGAACAGAACCATGGTTTGAAAAGCCACTCTCCCACGCGGTCCCCCTGCCTGCCCCATCTGGGTTCTTTGAAAATCAGGGCATGTTTGAGTTGCCAATCAAACTGTTACGTAAAGTCTCTCTAAAGTTCAGTGCACTTTAAAAAATATTTCGGGGTTTGGTACATTTTGAAGAAACCCTTAAGAAAGGCTCCTAGCATAATGAGCTGTGCACATCTTCTCCACGTTCATTAGTTGCATGCTAATGGCTGTGTTTAAAATTCCTTCTTATCTTGTTTCCTGATTGATGGGAACTTGAACCAACCTCTAGACTTCCAGACCTTGCTCAGTTACTGTCATTTTCTCTGGCAGAGTAAATCATTTGATGTGAAAAATATCGTGCACTATTTTGATTCCTTGTTCAGCCTAATATTACTGTATTATCTGTCAGCATCTGTTTTGTTTTCTGTGTGTATCTGATGAGGTCCTATATGGTATGGCAGGCTCTATTTAACAGACTACCAGGATTTTTTTTTACCTTTTGCTGTTGCAGCATGGGACAAAGGAATTCCATGGTGCTCTCTTTATTTTTCTCTGCTTTTATTCTTCACTGTAGCTGCTTGGGTTAAAAGACAAACAAACAAACAAATCTCTGTGGACTTCAAAGAGATCAAATTAAAAAAAAAAAGGGCAAATAATTTCTTAAAGCTAGGCTGCTTTGCTATGTTTTTCTCCTGTTTTTCTTTTCTTCCCTTTTTTTTTTTTAATTCTGAAAAGAAATAGCAGGCTGTAGGCACTGCCTGTGGCTCGCTAGCCTTGCTTCTTGTGTGGTCTGTGCAGACTTTATGATTTATTCAGCTAATGGGAAAGGAGCATGACCCCCAGTGGCCACAGAAAGAGAGCTGCATGTGGGTTTAATGCTTTCACCACAAAAATGTCTGCTATGACTAAGCTGTGTGGCTGAAGTCACTGTCTGAATGGTGCTAAAAAGGAACTTAGGCATTAAGTGTGCACTATTTACTATAGATTGGCTCTTGGGATTAGGCCAAGGGTTTCTTACTCAGTTTCAAAGAATAGCATGGAAGCTGCTAGGAAAATTAGAGCGGTGCAATTTATTTTTACCAGTCTCCTCAGTGAGTGACCCAGTGAAGGATTTGCCTCATAACACTTTTTTTCATCAGTTACCCAAGAGCAATTAAAAATCTACTGATTTGTTCATGAGTTTTATAGGGCTTATTGTTTACATTTTCCCATCTCCTACTTTTCTTTATGTTAACATGACTTTCTAATACTGTTTTTCTTTATATATTGCTCAGAACTATAAAGGAAAGCAGGTTTGAACAAAATTTAAGCATCATTGCTTGAGACTGGTTACACTACTGTTTCTGATTTAAAGGAAGAAACTGTGGGCTAGATTAGGAGTCTGCCTCTGTCCTTACACAAGAGAATGGCAGAACCACGTTTTCTTCATTGGGAAGAAATCAAAGTCAGTCTGGTTTATTATGGCAACACTGCCACTAGTTTTACTCGGTTTTGCTAACTTTCAATGGCAGGTTATGGTACTCTGTATATTTTTACCTACTGGTATAGGTAACAGTCTTTACATGGATAAATTAAAAACAAAGCCACCACCATCTATATTGAGAGCAAAAAAAGTTTAAGGTGTTTTGTAGTCTATAGAAAGCATTTAGAAGTTCTGTGTTCCCAGCACTAATACCTTTTTTCATGCTGTGTAAGAAAACCAGTGGAACATTAAAAATTAATCACAAACACCTTGCTTGTGGTTTTGTTTGTTTTCTGAATAAAACAAAACAAAACAAACTTGTTATCTGAAAAAGGTGAGCATACCTTTTATAAAGAGATCTAGAAGAAAATGCAAAAAAAATACAGAGCTCTAGGAACTGATGTTCCAGATTGCTTCCATCCCATAGTTAGATCTTGGTCAGCTCCAGTAAGTACAAGGTGATCCAGTAAAACTGAAAGCAGGATTTGGCATTAGCATTCATTTCAGTTACTGAGTTATTGGCAAGCATGTAGAGAAAGGAAAAATAAAACCAAGTATATAATGTGTTATGTCCTTTTAGTATCAAATATCTGACAAAGCAAAAGTGGCCACTTTTTGTCACTAAGTTTTGGAAAATGAGAAAAATGAAAATTTAACAGATTTTATGTAAATAGCAATGCCTTGTGTATATGTCTTTGCATGTTGTCTCACAATTGTCTCACAATCTTTGTAGCCAAAGCTTTAAAATCTGCATGACAAATGTGAGGATCCTAAATCCATATTTCTGGATGCAGGCATCAATTTCTATAAATGCTGAGAACCCACAGAACAGAAATAGTTGAACTGAAAGACTGCGGCAAGTTTTGCAGTTTTGAAATTCAGGCCATTTTAACTCATAAATATTACAGGGAAAAAAAAGTCATGCAGCATTTGTATTTACAGAACGTCAAATTTGGGCATCAAATGAAAGATAGTATATACTTGGGCAAATATGGTGAATTATTTGGTAAAAAATACTTAGTTGAAAACGTTGAAGTATATTATTTTTACATTTATTAGAAGAAAATATTTCAGTTTTGCATTTTGAAACAATATTGTGTATGTGTAGTACTTTTGTTTTAATTAATTCCAAAATGTTGGTTGTATCTTGTCAAATGAAACTCCTGAAAATAAGTTGTTAATCTGAAACAGTTTTAAAAAATCCTTTTTCCCTTTAGGCAGGAACTGAAAGAAGTTATTCATACAGTTCTATTTCATAATCTGAAGACATAGAGGCTTGAAATTTTTGCTTGACTCTAGTTTGAAGTTTATCCTTTCTGTCCAGTTTTCTGGGACTTCTGAAATAAGGTTAGAAATCTAAACGTGGAAGGCTTCCTGCTGTCCTTACTTTATTCTTGATTCTTGCACAACCAGGAAGAAAAAATGTGGAGAAATCAGCAGTGATGCTCTTATCTAAGCACGGAAATTTGTGAAAATGGAGCAAGGGGGTTCTGCAGTAGAGGATTAGGCCTGTTTTTAACCTTAGAAATGTTTGTATTTCCTGTTTAGAAGTGGGATCTGATTTGATGCTGCTCTGTAACCCAACACTAGAATGATTGTGGTGATTGTACCAGAAGAGAATTTGGGAAGTCGTTGCTTTGGGTTATACAGTGCATTTTTGCTGGGCTGCTATACCTTGTAGCGAAGTTCCCCTCTTCAGGCTATGGGGGATGGTAAAGAGAACTGTACAAGAGCAGCGGGAATAATAATACTAAAAGCCTGCTTACCTACAGCATGCAAACTGGTGTGTGTGGTGTGCAGGACAGATGCCTTGTCAGCAAGAGGCCTGGGAGAGGACAGCTGGATGTGTCTGGCGTGCAGGTGGTTCAGCTGGTATTCACACTGTCTACTGGCAAACAGATTTTATTTCTTTTTTTTTCCCCTCTGGTGGAGGAGGAAGAGACAGTGGGAGGTAAAGAAAGAAGAGGGATCACCCACAGTCATTTCCCAGAATGGAAGAGGAGAGAAGCAACACATCAGCTTAACCCCTGTTTACACATTATAACTGGCTCAGCTTTCCTTTGCAAGTATAAATCAAATGGTACAGACTTGGGATGTTTTTCTCTCTCCTGTGAAGACAGCCTCTTCGTTTTTTGACTTATGAGGATTGTGTTAGTACTCCAGGAGTTCCAGGTTGCAAGCTGTAAACTTGACTCTGAGCTTTCTTCACTGAAAACCTCAACTTTCTCTTCTTCAGGGTTTCTTTTTCTCTGGGAAGTTACATAGTGACTTGTGTTGCTATGATCTGCTTTGGTGATGTAAGGCGGCTGTACATTCGGTAGCTTCAGATCCTTCCTTGGGAACATCTTTTCTAAAGATAATATTTTCCAGATATCATGACAGCAGCTGCTTTCTGTGACTAAAATGTGAAGGGCATGGAGAAGTTATTTGAATTTCTGAAATTCTTAGTAGTGATTGACAACTGGTAAAAGTGAGAGTAGCTCTTGGGATATTCTCACATAAGTCAAGATACAGACCAACTCAGAAGTTGTAGGCAGTTGTGTTCTGTGATCCGCTGGCTCAACTTCACTATTTTGTGCAATTTAGGCTTTTGATAATGAGGTCCTAGAATAAATTACTGGAGTCTGCCTGTCCCCATGTAAATATTACAGTTAAAAGCTGGTTTTGCTCATTTCTGCTTTTTTTTGTTTGTTTTTCTTCTCATATAAAAGTAGCAGTCGGGAATCAGGTTTTTCATCTATATTGGACACATGCCGTTCAGTTCTACATCTGTTCTCTGACAGTAGCCAGTTTCAGATGCCTTAAAGGGCAGTATATAGAAATGTAAATTATTATTACTGTTATTTTATTAGCTATAGTACAGTATTACTGCCAGATGCCACTTGGGGATTGAATCTGTCTTCATGTGGCATATACATTATACTAAAATCTCATCAACCAGTTTTTTTTTTTTAGTTTGACAAGGCCACATTGGAACCATAATCTCCAGTGCTTGGTCGCGGAGGCTATAGAATTGATTGTGCACATTCATGGCATACAGAATTCATAAGGCAAAACAAAGAGATCTGAGCCATTTAATCAGCTAGTGGCCCATTTAATCAGCTAGTGGATCTTCCCTGTCCGTTTGTGTAACCTGTACTCTGCACTGACTGTAGTTCGGTGGTTCACTCTGCTCACTGCCAGCCCTCACCGCCAGGCTCTCTGGATGTTCAGTTTGCTTTTGCTGTTTGTACAGTAATAGCCATCACTTAACTTAGAGAAAATGGTAATGTGCTGCTTCTGCTTGTTCTCCTTTGGTTCCCATTCTGACAGCATCACTTCCCGTACAGCTTGGTTTTGCTCTTGAGTTATAGGGCAGAGTTCTCTCGTGATTCTCTGTTAGTGAGTCGTAAGATCTGGAAGATATTGATCTGTTATTTTATGGGAACATGGTCTTTGACTCCCGTGTCACCAAAACCTGAGCTAAGATGCCTTTGTTTGCTGGAATTTCTGAAACAGTTTCAGGGTGTTTAGTATGGTTTAAGTATTATAGCCAAAGTCTGGCTCTAGCGTGTTTCTTCATCCTTGAGGTTTACTTCTCTTGTCCAGGGAGCTGCTCTATGAATATAATACAGCAGTTTGTTGAACATTCTTAGTGGGCCGTCAGTCTCTGTAGCACAGAGATTATTACATGCATCTTCTTGGACCAAACAATTTTTAGTAATGTGTAACATATAAGTCAGTGATGCAGTTGTCCAGGAGAAGGTTTTCTGTTAATAAGCAATTTGGAATTTTTCCTGTCACCGGTAAATATGTTGAAATATTAAATAATGTAGATGGTTTTGCCTATCATGTAATTGCTTGAATTTGTATAGGACTTCAAGAGGCAAGAGATTTGGATTTTTTTTTTTTTTTCATTAAGTATTCGTGGGCATGTCACATTCTGGTTGGTATTTAATTTCTTCTTATTGAAATGTGTATATGAATATTCCCTAAACAGACAAGTGACCTGTGCATTTTAGTTCCTTACTACCAGCCAAACATTTGCAGATCCTCAGGTGAAAGTCACTATGAAAGTCACTATGTGCATCTTTACCTAATTTAAAATTACTTTTTTCACATTTAGACTGAATTGTTAACACTGGCAAATGGTAGCTGCAGATCCTGACCCTCTAATTTCTACACATAGCTTATTGCTTCTTTTTTGCATTGCTTTTAAAATATATTTTCTATTCATTGCACTAAATCTTGCCTTCATCTGTGTTTTTCTATATAGACATTTATCTCCCATATGGTGATTTGCCAGATGTATTTTGCAGTCTTAGGATGGGATGATCATTTCCCCTATCTGCCCTTCTGAGACTCTGTATTCTGCAATACAAAAGAGCAAAGCTCAGTCTGCGAAGAGTAGATTATAAACAGTCTTGGGAAAAATGTTCTAAGAATTGACCTTGAAGCTACTTACTCTCCCTAAGAAAACTGCAGCTGGGATGGAGGTTCAAAGCTCAGAAAATTCTCTGTTGAATTAATCTTTCTAATCAATACCATCTTTCTTTGCCAAAATCTTTTACAAGAAATTACATTATGTCTGTATGTCACCTGATTCTCGTATTTGTTCTCAACTCTGTATCCTTTCTCAGCTCATTGTTTCACCGGTTGCTCATGTACTTGCTGCTTGACGTTTTCTCCCATCTGATGTAACTGCCCACTGCTGGTTGCCACCAGAAGAGGGGCTGCTCCTGTCATCTTCCTTTCACTCCTGTCCAGGGATTCATTCTCCCTGACATTCGGTCGAGCAGTTTGTGCCGCTGCCAGGCTGTCAGTTCAGCAAACGTCATTCATTGCTGGATGGGGGAGAAATGAGTTTTCCATTGGAGCAGCTAGCTGAACTGATTCAGCCGGGGGCCTCAGGACCATTCCTTCCAAATGGAAGCGAGGGGAGGGAAAGAGCATTCAGCTCATGGGCTGGGGGTAGGGAGCAGGATTTCCCCTTTTGGCAGCCACCTGCAGCTAGACCTGATTATGTATAATGTCAAGCCACATTCTTAAACAGCTCACAGTGTTTCTGATCTAGTGAGACCAGAGTGTTTGATGTGCTTAGTAGAGATCTGACTTTTCAGATAGGTCTGGCAGCAAGTACTAAAAAACAGGTGTCCTCCAGATTGGTGTATGGCTTTTGTAGCCAAGAGAAGGATTCACAGAAGAGCAGCTACTAGAAAAAAATGCAGTCATAAAACAAATAAGACACCATTAGTTTAAATGGGCAAAAGTCCACAAAGGAAAGGACCTGGCAGCTGATGCCAATATTATTATTGGCTGAAAAGACATTTGAACTTTTTGGCAACAATAAATGTCAGAGTGTTGGATTTGAACAGGTGAAATTTATTATAACCTTTACACAAAAGTAGTCGGAGAAAATCATTGTGGGTGTTCAAGTCATGAGGACTATCTGCAGCAGTAGGTAGAGACTTAAGAGCGTATAAAGCAGTCATTGCTAGAAAGTATAGGCAAGAACAGAGGTTTTCCTAAGAATAAGTGCCATAGAAAATCAGAGGGAATTGGGTGTCTTTTGAAAAGCCTCCAGCCAAGCTCCCTGTTATGACACTACTGAGCAAATGTGATCTTTCTCAGAGCTTCCAAATGCAGACCTGTTCAAAGCACAGAAAAGTCATGTATCAGGGCCTTAAGGGAAGAGGAGGACAACTACCAAAGAAGTAAAAACTTTTAAGAAAGAGAGAGATTGCTGTTGTGCTCGATAAACATAAATCTGGGGTTTACAGTGGTGATGGCAAACGTCAGCTGAGACTTAAAAATTACATTTTCTTGTGGTGCATCTAAAAATTTAAGAAAACAATGGCATGTTTCGTAAGAAGAGGGTTTCACCTGTTTTTCTTTGTTGAAAACTGTTCTTTTCCTATGTTGTAGTGCATGTGTCATACATAAATCATGATTCTGCCCATCCTTTTCTTCAAAGTGGAACTTATCAAATCCATTTCTAGATACAGAATTATATGCATTGCACTTGATATATTATCTAATAAATATGCTCTGCACCCAGTCACAAGAAGAATATTTGAAAATGTGTATGGTAATAGAAGTTCATATGTTGAATAGCACAATGTCAGATATTACACTAAATATATTATATTTCAGCTCAGCAGGATATACGGTTTCTGTTCTTCAAGAAAATAGAGTGTGCAGCTGTTTTTAACATGTTTTCTATGTTGAAATTTATACTGATATATATTCCCGTCTTGCCTCTGTCCTGCCTTGGGACAACATTGGAGATAGAAGGTTTTAAATGAATGGACCATTTCCTATTGAAATATTTTTTAAAAATACAGAAGAGAATTGTGTATATGCAGGTGTCTAGGTACTCATATTTGCATATGCTTAATGAGTAGTCACTCACAGTTTGTAATATTTTTCTTTTAGTGAAAGAAAGATTGTAATATATGGTTTATGTTTGAAATAGTGCTGTGGCTTTTTTTGGTTTGGGAGGGGGGTGTTGGTTTGGGGGTTTTTCTTGTCATTTCTTTGGTTTTTTACCATGAGGGCACTCATGCGCTAGTGCAGGTTACCCAGAGAGGTGTAGAGTCTCTGGAGATACTCAAAAACGCAACTGGACATGGTCTTGGGCAACCTGCTGTAGGTGCCCCAGCTCTGGGCAGGGTGTCCTCCGGAGGTCACTTCCAACCTCAGGAATTCTGTGGCTTTTACCTAGAAACCTATCTGTATTTTTTTAATGGCTGGATGTATGCACAGAGAGAAAAATATATCAAGTGAGGTAGGGTTTTATAAAGAGTTTGATAATTTAACAATGGCAGGAAGAAACAAAAGTCAACAATGTGCGTCCTACTGAGCTGATTTTTGGTAGGCAGAGTAGCAGTGAGTGCTTGGGAGGGCAAAAGCACACACTGGGGGGCCTGACTTTCCAGTGTGGTGAAAGGGTTTAAAAATTATTCCTAATGAAGAAAATATTCAGCGATAATACCTTTGTTTAGTTTTTAATTTAATTTTTTTCTGCGTTTAAAGATTTTTCAAGGACATTTCTTTCAACAACATCCAGTTTTCTCAGTTATACCAAAGAGCGACTCTTGTTTTTTTTAAAAGCTGGAAATGCTACTGTACATGGATTACTGATATTTTCAAAGCTGTTGACAGTCTCTGACGTGCACAGATCCGTTGAGTGAGTCATAAAGCCCAGTCAGCTCTATCTTTTGCTTGGTCATAGGTGAGATTTTTGTATATACTGGCTCTGTAGACTTTGAAACCTGGCCAAGACCTTTGCCAAAAACCAATCTGAATGTTGCTGCTAGAAATCTAAAAATAAGGCAACGCTGAAAAATTCTTCATAATCTAAAATGTATTTTCTGCTGCAAGCAGGTAAAATTACCTTGCCAGGAAGGCCCTTTCACTATTATATATTGAGATTAGTAATGGATAGAAGGTTGTCTTTTGAAACAGTATTGCAGTGGCATGACAAAGCCTTTAATTGTTTTGTTCTTTAGAATGAGTAGAATTTGCATTGGGAGACTTATAACCCTGCCCTAAGACATCTGTGGGTTACCCTGGATTGAGGTATATCACACAATCTGAATCCTCTTTTTTTTCTCCTTTCATGTCTGTAACCGTGCTTCTAGGGATTTAGTTGGAAACATCTTTTTAGTTAGATGAGTTTCTTCTTTGATGATAGAGTAGGAACCTGGGTAAGCCAGGTACAGAAACAACAGTTCGCATACTTCCCAGGGGTATGAATTTATTCTCCTAGAAGTATATTTTGTTTCTTTAGAACAAATGGATGGACTGTATATTGCTTGCAAATGAAGAGGAACTTAAGCTGTCTCTATATAAGCTTCTTAGTATTAACAGTCTCTTTGAAAGGCTACAGTTCAGAGGATCTTAGTTTTGAAACCTTTTAAATGATTTTCTGTGCTTTTATCATTCGTTGTATATCTCTCTTCCTTTTGTTTGAGGTCCAAATTTGCTTGTAAGCATTTTATACTTCAGAAAACTTATTGAAGATTAAAAGCTAAGTGCTTAGAATTAGAAATGTCATTGTACAGTTGGCAGAGCTTTACTTCTTTGAACTATTAAATTATGATAGGCCTGATTCTTACTTAGAGAAGTAACCATATTTTTAAAATTTTGGACATCTACTACATTTAAAAAAAAAAAAAAAACGTAAGCAAGCAACATTCTTAACACTGATTGATCTCAGTGGGAGTTAGGCCCTAATCTGCAGTCCTGCAAAGCAGTTATTTGTGTATCTAGACAAAATTTTAGATATTTTGATATTTTAGATATTATGGCTCTGGTGCACCAGTGCACTGTGATAGAGCTATAGGTTGGTCTTACAAGGGAATGAAAGGGGATACTATTGTAAATGAAACGGAACTTTTTCTTCAGAAGTCTTCTTGTTCTTTGAAAATGCCTTTTAATAACTGTCTGGATGTCACCTACACATACCAATAGTTTCTGGATGCCAAATACTTTTTTCAGAGTAAAAATGAAGGAAATGGCCAGAGGTTCAAGGTCAAGTGCGAAATAGGACAGGAGAGGGGGGACATCATTTTCGAGTGCCTCTTGGTAAAATAACCAGAGAAGACAGTAAGCCATTCATAAGGATTAAGGCTAATGGGTGAAAGTAAATTGTTTTAATTAGATTTCTGAGTTTTAATCCAAAACAAAACTTGCAAGAGGCATATTGTACATATCAGCATTTGATCCCACCCTATTAAATACATTTTCAGCATCTCAAGAAAAAGCAGCAATGGGATCGTCATCATCTCTCACCTCTCATAATATCTGTAGCACTCTTCTTAAATTATCAACTGCCTCCCTGCCTGGCATGAAACTGCCTTGATCTTGATTTACAATGGTGGTAATGCTTGTGTTTAGTCTCGTGGTTAGCCATTTAGTAAATATTTTTAAGACCACATTTAACAAAGATGCAGAATGATAGTCCTTACATTTAGTGAGACTTTATCAGGTTTCAGAGTGAAGAGATTCTACTTAGCTTTTCATTGATAACGGTATTGCACCTTTACCTGTTTTTATGCAAGACATTTTGAAGGCTCTCTTTTAAGATAATGTACAGTTTCTGACATATATTGCCTGCTGTTAGCCACCCTGTTCAATCCAGTTGCCAGACTGCAAGTTCTTTACTGTGCTAGTCATTTAATTCAATATGTACAAGTACAGTTGCATAGATAACAATGACCCAATTGGTTTACAGACAGACAGGGAGTAACCATATGATTTGACAGAGGAGGCAAAAGAAACATGGTCTTCTTACCACTTTCTATAATCATCCTAGATATGGTATAGGCAAAGAACAAGACTTACCTCTCCTTTCTGGTATTGCCAAGGAACTCTTTATGACTCTAAAAGAGAAGCTGTGAATGAGAACAGGGGCATGGATTTAGCAATTTTCCATACCTGGAGTGTGTCCACTAACCGAAAAGCAGCAGAAGTTTCCTGAAGTTTGCAGTCTTTGAGACTCCAAGAAAAAAACAAGGATTTACTCAACTGCTCATCTTCTCTTCCTGTGTACCATTATTCAATGACACTTGGATTAGTTTTGTTTGTTCTCAGTTCTGCCACATTTAGACCAAACTCCAAATGTGCATGTCTTCAAGTATGATAAAAATTCAGTTGGAGAAGCATGAAGTGAGTCATGAAAATTCTGAACATTTTCAATGACAATTTTTAATGGAAGTGCCATTGCTTCTTCCAGGGCAAGTAGATGCAAAAATTGATGGTCAGACTTGTTATCTGAACCCTACATTAATGAATTCCAGTTTTTAACTGTTGGATATCTGGTTCTGAAAACTTTTAGAAGATTTCTTTGTGGAAACAATAGCTTATGCATCTAAAAAGTTTATATTTTGACAACATTTTTAATGGCTTAGGGCCTTTTAATAGAACTCAGTCACTTGTAATGCATCTCACTGTCTGGCATACATCTGCTTGGTGGGACATACAGAAGCTAAGTGCCCATTCACTGAACAAGAGAAGGATGAAATATCCTTTTAAACTTGGAGAGACACTAATGAAAATTGTGTGTGTACTCTTTCTGTCTTTATTGAAATTATAATTTGAATTTAAGATTCCCCAAAATAAGGTGATTTAAAGCTTAGCAAATACATTCTTACTGAATGTACACTTGATCTTGCAGTTAGTAGTTCTTCAAAGAGTTAAATCATATATGTCTGTTCAGAAGACGAAGGGAAGACATTTAATTTTAGAGTAATTTTTATCTTTCAGCAGTATTAAAAGAAACTAAGTGAAAGAACCACTATGATTTTGGATGAGAAGGAGCTAAAGGGAAGCTTCCTTCATTTTGTTACTCTCCCTGCCAGACTCCACAACAGCTCCAACCTTCTTTTCCCTGGCCAGAATGAAAAAAGAAGCAGTGGATTCCTCGGCGTAACCTCCTCTGTTCGTTGAAGTTCAGCCACTGGTCTCATCTGTGGAAGTTTTTCCTGGCTTGCTGCTCAGACAATGAGCGGTGGTTTAATCTGTCAGGAGCAGAATTGCTGGGCCTGCCATTGGGTTGACGTTGTGCTGCTGTTTTCTGAGACTGCTCTGTTCCTGGGATGCGAGGCTGACACAAATCTGTAAAAGGGCTGGTTTTGTGAGTGCCCCAGCGGAATCCCCTTCAACCGCTGTCTACTTAGTAAGGTTCAGTGAATACTCAAGGGGAGACTCCTTGGCACTGGATTTTGCCTTTTGCAGGAATTGTATGTTGGAATTTTTAGCGTAGGATGGCTCTGTTGGACTGTGTGCACTTAAAAAATCACTCAGCTTGCAGTTTAAGTTTTGTTTATGCTTCTGCAGTGTTTAAAGCTGTTCCTTATCTGTTGACTATGCCCTTTATCATTCGTAGGTCTGAGGGAGATAGAGAAGACCTGCTGTTTAAATTAACCCATCTCACATAGAGGGGAACGGGCTGGAGGACTCAGACGAGCATCTCTGCTGCCCAATCTTAGGGTCTAATTAGACTTTTTTGGAGGGCAGTGGTGAGAAGCTGAGAGCTCCTTAGCTGGCTCAGCGTAGACTAGGGAGGGCTTTGTATACATAAGCTCAGCGTTATTAGTCGCATATGCATGTTCCTATTAACCTTCCAGGTCAAACTGCCAAGTACCAGGGGTTGGGGGCAGGGGGAAAGGAATGCAGGCAGACAAACCAGGAGCAGAATCAAAGGTAGGCCCAGTCCTTAGGTACGATTTTGGATTGGCTACATAAAGAGCGACATTTCCTTTCCCCCACACACAATAGATGTGCTCCCTATTGCAGTATTTTCAACCAGAAATGCATGTATATGTACATGTGTGTGTGCAAATCCAGACTTCGTGACTGTTGAAAGTCTGAAACTTGGCGGGCTGCGTATATTGATGTGGTTTCAGAGGTGAAATGTCACCCGCAGGATACCTGCGCTCAAGAGATCACGTGCTGCCGGACTGTGACGTGCTTAAGTCATTGCAACATCAGACTGCTGACCTCACAGCCAGATCAAGGCTGCCCCTGCAGCAGCCAGCCTGGTGGAGAAAGTGACGCACATAATAATTCTGTGCAGTATTTGCTTTGCGTTAAGCTCTACGGCTCAAATCAGCATCTGGACCTCATTGTGTTTCGCATTTTCCAAACACTTTAAAAAAAAAAAAAAAAAAATCTGTGCTCTGAAAATTTCGTTTAACAGTATTTGGATTTTCTTCTCATGTTTGTACGTACTTACTTCAGGTTTACATGTTTTTTAACCTCTCTTTTGGTCTGTCAGTAACAATATTTCGTCGTATCTATAGTAGGACTGAAAAGATCACTCTTCCAAAAGGTGGGATTGTTTTGATATTTGCCTCACACTTACTGTTTGATTTCCTGTTTCATTGATAACTAGTGGTTTCTTTAAAGGTCATATTGTAAAGGAAGGTTGGGCTTACAATGCTCTTTTAATTTTTTTCCCCGAACACCTTTCATTCCCAATAGGTGGAAGCTTGCAGGGTCGGCCCCACGCTGTCAAATTTGCACGAAAAGCTCTATCAGATTTGCTGGGCACAATAGTGAAAACTGTTCAGTATATCCTGTTTTCTAAATGTCAGCTTTTTTTTTTTTTTTCTTTCATAGTGGGTGGGCTGACTAAACAGAGAGTTTTTTACATGGTACTTTGCTGTTTTCTAAACAGAGCAGCTATGTATGCTATCTAGTTTATATACAGCTTCTTTCTTTTTTAAAGCAGTGTACCCTTATAAATACGTTGGATTTAAAAGGAGCTAGTCCTACAGAAAGAGCTTTGTTTGTCATATCTAAAACTTCTCTTGATTTTTTTTTTTCTTTGCATATTTTATTCGTTACTTTTCTGTGTGCCACTTTCTGTGTGTTTTGAAATAATTATGCATAGGTCCTACAATACAGTAGGGCCAATGTTTTTAAGAGTTTTTGTTCTGACACATAGCATGGAATGGAGCTAATCAAAACATAAGTGTTTACTTTGCACCGCTCACTGCAGCTTTTAAGATACATATTAAACATTATTTTGGGCCTTACTACAGCATATGACTTTTAAAGCATTAACGAAAGACCATTCCAAATTAGGAAAATTAGAACAAAGAGCCATTCGAAAAGAAATAATTAGTATTCTTAAAATATATCAGCATGTAAATGCTTCTGGGATAATTCTGCCACTATGTTGTTGTTTCTTTTTGGCTTGCTGGAGAGTCAAAGAGAAGCAGGCTTTTGCTGCAGTTGATGCCTCTAAATGGACTACAGACGAAATGATTATCCTAAATAAGCTGCATAGCTACTGCCTGGATAATTCTACAGGCAGCACTATCAGATCAGGTTTGAGGTACTGTGTGGCAGAATTCACAGTGGAATTAAAGGCTCTTCTGAGCAAAACTTGTTCCCAGGCAGAGAAACCCTTATAAGCTCTAGAAAAGTCACCCCAAAGTGGCCACAGGGGATGTTGCCCCATCTTTTTTCACTCTCATTCTGAAAACAGCTTCTCTAGATCTGTGGGGAGCAGGGCTGTGTGTGCCAAGAACTGATAGAGTGTGTGCTCGTCTCTCTTCCTACAGCCCTGCCAACACAGTTTTATATTTTCATTTCTGTTTAGTTATTTTTTTCTTCGTATTTTCTTCTGATTTTTTTTTTCTTGATTGTTTCTTGTTATTTTCAGTATTCCATCCATTCCTGGCAGAAGAGGGAACAACTCTTGCAATCAGCAATAACTAGAGCAAGACTGAACTCTCTTTTCTAGACTTCAACCCTGTCCCTACCACATCAGGGTTCTTGACTACGATACTTGATTTGATAGTGCCTGTCAAGTAACATATTAGAGTTGAAGGCAATGGTAAGCAAGCAGCTAGCCAGTTAAAAGCTTTGTAGGTTTTCTTTGGAAAAGGTTTAGTTACTGCTGCATCAGCTTTCTATTTTGTTTCACAGTACATTGTTGTTTCTGTGTCACTGCACCGAAGCGTTTTACAAGGATGGGTACTACTCTTAGATTAAACCTGGCCTTGATCATATGGCAATGTCATAGAATCATAGAATGGTTTGGGTTGGAAGGGACCTTAAAAATCATCTAGTTTCAACCCCCCTGCAATGGGCAGGGACACCTTCCACTAGACCAGGTTGCTCAAAGCCCTGTCCAACCTGGCCTTGAACATTCCCAGGGATGGGGCATGCACAGCTTCTCTGGGCAACCATTACTCCTTGCCTTATCACTACATAGCCTTGCAAAAAGTCCCTCTCCAGCTTTCTTCTAGGTCCCCTTTAGGTGCTAGAAGACTGCTATAAGGTCTTCCTAGAGCCTTCTATTCTCCAGGCTGAACAATCTGAACTCTCTTAGCCTGTCTTCATAGGAGAGGTGCTTCAGCCCTCTGATCGTCTTCATGACCCTCCTCTGGACTTGCTGCGACAGCTCCATGTGCTTCTTATGTTGGGTGCTCCAGAGCTGCACACAGTACTCCAAGTGGGGTCTCATGAGAGTGGAGCAGAGGGAGAGAGTCACCTCCCTCAACCTGCTGGTCACACTTCTTTTGATGCAGCCCAGGATATAGTTGGCTTTCTGGGCTGCAAAGCACGCATTACTGGGTCATGTTGAGCTTTTCATCAAGCAGCACCCTCAAGTCCTCCTCAGGGCTGCTCTGTATCCATTCTCCTCTCAGCCTGTGTTTGTGCTTGGGATTGCCCCAACCCATGTGCAGGACCTTGCACTTGGTTTTGATGAACTTCATGAGGTTTACACGAGCCCACCTCTCCAGCCTGTAAAGGTCCCTCTGGATGGCATCCCTTCCCTCCAGCGTGTCGACCACACCACACATCTTGGTGTCATCAGCAAACTGGCTGAGGGTGTCCTCAGTCCCACTGTCCATGTTGCCAGCAATGATGTTAAACAGTGCTGGCCCCAATACCAACCCCTGAGGAATGACACTCATCACTGGTCTCCATTTGGACATCAAGCTATTTGAGCACGACTATCCTGCCAATTTCTTATCCATCGAGTGGTCCATCCATCAAACCCAGGTCTTTCCAATTTAGAGACAAGGATGTTGTGCAGGGCAGTATCAAATGCTTTGCACAAATCCAGGTAGGTGACATCCATTGCTCTTCTGTTATCTACCTACACTGTAACCCTGTCATAGGAGGCCACCAAATTTGTCAGGAATCATGGAATCATTCAGTTGAAAGAGACCCTCAGAATCATCAAGTCCAACTGTAACCTAATTCTAGCACTAAACCATGTCCGTAAGAACCTTGTATAAATGTATTTTAAACACCTTCAGGGATGGTGACTCCAGCATCTCCCTGGGCAGCCTGTTCCAATGCCTGACAACGCTTTCCATGAAGAATTTTTTCCTAATATCCAGTCTAAACCTCTGCTGGCACTACTTGAGGCCATTTCCTCTTGTCCTATCACTTGCTACTTGGGAGAAGAGACCAACACCCTCCATGCTACAACCTCCTTTTAGGTAGTTGTAGATAGTGATAAGGTCTCCNCCTGGGCACACCACTGGCTCATGTTCGGCTGCCTGTCAATCAACACCCTCAGATCCCTCTCTGCCAGGCAGCTTTCCAGCCACTCTTCCCTGAGCCTGTAGTGCTGACTGGGGTTGTTGTGACCCAAGTGCAGGACCCGGCACTTGGCCTTGTTAAACCTCATACAAATGGCCTCAGCCCAACGATCCAGCTGGTTCGGTGCCCTTAGTGAAGCCATGTTGGCTGTCACCAGTCACCTCCTTTTTCCAATCTTGGTGTTCTGGCCTTGATGTCAAATGACAGTTAAAATTAGGATCATCAAGAGTTTGTGGTTTAATGGTACAATTCTCATGTTTACTAGATGACCTTTGAAGGTCTCTTCCAACCCAAACTATTCTGTGATTCTATGTTAAATGTTCTGTTTCACTGATGGAAAAGTGTTTATCCAGGAACATGCATTGTGGGGAAATCTTGTATTTCATGTGATCCAGTTTAATCAACCATTTTCACTGTGGAAATGATCTTTGATGCTCCATTTGGTTATTTGCACTACCTCAGAAGTATTTCTGGGGAGCGACTGAATTTTATACTGGAGCGAGCAAAAAGGCAGCCTGTTACGTTTGCTTCCCAGGTCCCAGTGCCCACAAAACAGCATCACTCAGTGGGGAAGTAGGAGGTTCTAGCATTCCTTTGGACGTGTGGGAAATGGCATGTGTGTTTATATGGCCGTGGTTTCACCTTACACATGGACCACCAAGTTTTAATGACACACTTGGCCACAGGAGGTTCAAGCCACTGACCACTATGTTTATTCCAGTGAGCCAACCCGTTGGCATTGGGAAACCTTTTACCCCAGTTTACACCAGGAAATATAAATCAGACAACAGATTTCTTGTCTATAGTCGCATTTTCAGTATTGGCACTAAAGATTCCTAGGGAAGGCTGCTTTTTTTTTTTTCTTTTTTTTTTTCTCCATGTGCTACAGGACCTGTTAAAGGGAGATGTCATGGAGGGTGTTTTGTCAGAAGGATGTAGCACAGAGTGAGTATGGAAAAATGAATTTAGGCAGCACATCTTTAAAGAAACTTTAGGAGTATGAGTAAAAACAGTCTAGCTCCTCATGATGTCCTGTTTCTGATGAAGGCTTTATTCCACATCAGATTCTTGCTTTTTGAAATAAATAAGGCTGTATGCTGGTATTTTCTTTAGAAACCTCATGCACATTAAGACTGTTTGGGATGAGGGGAAGAAAAATTATAAGGGAACTGAACTATTAATTTTAAAATACTCTCCATTAATTTTTTTCAAATCCATTCTTTAAATTACTGGGGAGAGAGAGGGAAGTCAGATGTCTCAGCACTTTCAGACAGATTCTTCTCTGTGCAAAGGAGGTTGAATATGGCTCTCCTCTGGTATTGATGAATCCTGAAAGGGTTTTACCTATGGCAATGTTAATGACTGACAAACTCTGATATAAGGAGGGATTAGATGAAGCTGGGACTACGTGGATCTAGTAATAAAGTGGTGTGTTATCAAAGCGTTGTAGAAAGTTACCTTACAGAATTGGTTTAAGTCTGATACTGTCTTGTACTAGAACTATAAAGCTTAATCTGTTCTTGATTGAGTCAACTAACTGGAATATCTAGTTAGAGGCATATGTATATTTGTTAATGAAATCAACCCTGAAAACTTGTTGTGGGATTGGTGAAAGCCTGGTTGTCTTTGGTTCAGAGTTTTAACTGTGCTGACCACAGACTACCTAAAATATAAAGACCCTCCTTTTTACTCAACCCTTTTCTGATGTTAAAAAATATTGGCTGTTTGGCAGCTTGACATGATGGAAGTGCCCTCCTACTCTCTTATGCGGACTATGCTTATGAAGTAATGGCAAGTTTCAATTAAATGCTTCATAAGCTGTTGTTTATAATTATTTGTTTTAGAAAGTCTGAAAGATTTTGCTTCCAGAATCTAGCTGCTTTAGACACTTCCACAATAATGAGGCTTTAGTTTTTTGTAGCGTGCTATCAAATTCACTTCCCTATCATTCTTCCTCGCCTGCTGTTTATATTGTTTTGACCACTAATAATACGTTCTGCCTACACAGTGCATGTATTTATTTTCTCATTCTCGGTGTATCACCAACAATGATTGAAATATGGGCTGCCTACTATGAATGCACACACAAACACAGAAGCATTCAGTGAAGTTATCCTATTGACAAGAAACTTTTTTTTACCGTTAGCACCTCCTTCCTATCCACAATTCTGCAGTGCAAGAAAAATGAGACAGCTTAGGAGGTCTGCAGTTACATTTTGTAGCACAAACTAATTAGTTACTACATGAGTTATTAGGCAATCTCCACTCCCACTAGTTGCATTTAGTAATGAGACATTCATTGAGAAGTGCAGTGAGGATTAATTAACATTTGGTATATTGAACCTGAAAAGTATAAAGGCCCTAATTCAGCACTATTTAAGCATGTGATCAACTCCAAGCACATCTGCTTTATTTCCATCGGAATCAATGGCATTTAAGCATGTGTCTAAAGTTAAACATGTACTAAATCACTTTCCTGAGTACAAACAAACTACTGATTTAGAGCTTATAAAAGCTATGGGTTTTTTTCCTGTGAAATCTATAGAGGCAATTCCTAATCAGACTAAAGATAAGAAGCTGTCTCTATTTTCTAAAAATATTGTCCCATTTTCTTTACAAAATAACTTTCATTTATTTCCATCAATACATTAGCTTTTATGTGTATGCTTTCTCATAAGAAATGTCTTCCATCTTTAAAAAAAAAAAACCAAAACTGAAATAAAGGAGGTGAGCCATAAAGCTTGTCCAAAACCATCACAAGTTCTCATTCATGTGCGAGGAGGTATTCCAGATTATACTATGAAAAATATCTGAAACAGAGTTTTTCAGAAAAATGCGTTCTTGTGATTCATACTCATAATGGTGTTAAGTAAAGCAGTCTACAAAATAAGTAGTTTGCTTAATGGCTAAATAAAAACGCAAATCTTCAGGTTTTGTTCGCGCTAACTCTTCTGTCCAAAAAGACTTTAATACACGAATCAGTAATCCATGGTATCAATGATAATAAGTATGTACTTGATTCTTTAAATATTTATAATTTGTGAGTAATTGTCGTGCAGAACTCTGAACAGTTACTCAAAAGAGATCGCAACAAAACCTAGCAGACTGATAGCAGTGAGACTTGACTGTCTCTCTTATAAAAAATTCCCCACCATTGCTTTAACTGAAACTGATTTCTGACAAAAGCACAGATGTTATGAGACTTTTTGTTGAGGAAATATCTAACATAAACTTCTCAAAGTCAGATATATGCTGTCATTCTATATAGGAGCAGTAACTATTTTACTGAGAACAGGCAAAATCCTTCTTGACCTAATTTCACTATCTAGGAAGTGCAAAGACTTGGTCAGCAGTTGAAATCTCTGATATCCCAGGACTTTGCAAGCTTCAATAAATGCATATAACTCTTAGAAATTTCTAGAAGAGCTAAGACAGCTTTTCTTTTCTCCAGATGTTAATCCATCCCAACCAAATGGGAAATCTGGAAATGATCAATCTTCTTTGTGAGAACTCTAGTAAACATATAGCAGCTTCGTTTCCAGATGGTGAAATCTGCATTCACCAGGCTTTCCACCAACCCCTCAGAGTCACCTGAATGAGGCTCTGTGTGTGCTCGCTCTGTCCCTTCCCTGCTCGTGTGTGAACCCCCCTTCGCTTTTGTGAGTGTTCAGTGAAGTTCTCACTTGCAATCAGCTGTACCCAAAATGTGCACTCGTTGACCATCATCTTATGTCATGCTTTACGTGTAATATTATGCACCTGGTGAGTGATGGTTCAATCAGTTCATTCTGTTGTGCAGCTCAGACAGTGACATGTAGTTCCCAGAGTGATTTTTAACCCTGAAGTCTTTTTGTCCTCCTTAGTTTTTCCAATAATGAATTCTTAAACATCTTGTTACATTTTTTTTTAATAACATATGCAGGGGTTATCTGCAGAATGACGTATAGAATAACCAGGAAATCGATGAGGGATTTTCTGTTCTTTGGCACAGCCCCATGAATCTCTGATGGCAAGGGAACATGACAGAGGTGGACAAGAGCAAAGGGGATTCAAAGCCACTTCTGAAAAGGTTTCAGAGGACAGCCAACTTTTACCTATGCTGTGTAAGTTGACTACAGTGGAGAATGGTGTTTAACTAGAAACTAAATTAAGTAGCGTTTAAGTAATGCATTTTAAATATCATCTGAAGTCTTCTACTGATAAAAACACTCATCGTTAAAACATTTTTACTTCATCTGTGTTTACGAGTACTAGTATCTCAGTTTAATGTCTGCGAAAAAATAAACTAGATTTTAAAGTAGTTTTTCATTCCTGTTATCACCAGGTAACATTAAAGTAATTTGAAGGTTCATCTGAAATATTTAAAAGACAAATGAGTTTCTCAGTTGCAAGCAAGTTCTTCAGGTTCTTAAACAAAAATCTTGTATGAGTAATAATTGATTGAAATTACATATATCTTTCAATTTCCTGTCTCTAATGTCCTGTCATGGTAAATGATGTGCCACGACTTAAAAGTTACATTTTTCTAGAAACATGGGGCAAATATGCAGAAGTATCTTAGCTATACTAGCAAATGCTATCATTATTTAACATGCTTTAAAAAGTCATGAATGCACATTCTGTTTCTATCTCATGTTTGTGACTGTTACTGTAGCTATCAGGAAGAAAGCTTAAAATAATATTTTATTCCAAATATTAAATGTTTTCAAGTAGTATGTTGCCAGCCATGAAATTACAAACTGGAATCTAGCAAAAGGACCTAATTTAATTCTGTGGCATTTCATAGATTGATGATGGCTAAATGTAATGCTTCTTCTTCATCAATCAAAGCAATTGAAAAATTGCACACTATCAGAACTTACCAATGCAAAATTTTTGCAACGAGGTGTCTGAAGTTAGACATTTGGAGTAGTATTTGTCTGATTTTAGCCATTTTTAAGTTAAAACAACAAAGCTAAGTTAGTAGCTATCAAGATTCTATATTCCGGGGTAAGATATCTGTAGGACTTAACAAATTTCCATCCCGCCTTAAAGGCAAAACATGGATAGATAAGATGGTTTGCATCTGAAAGTACCTATTTCTTCTACTCGTTGTATTAGGAGCCCAGCTGACAGATCAGATGGCTGATTTTTAGATAGCTAGAATTAGGTGAGATTAATCCTGTTTTCATGGTTGTACTGTGTTATTTAAGTTATTCGATTATTCTTCAATTTATTATTCTGTGTGGATGCAATACTTGATTATTTTTAAGAAAAAGATACACTTCAGTTGCTTATATTGTATTCGGTGTCCTTTTTTTAATTCTAATGAGTAGATGCTCTTCTAGCATGAGTTTTCAGAGCTTGCTTAGCTTACATGAGTTGATAACAATTTATGCAGGTGAGAATCTGAATGTACATACTTGGGTGTTGACCTACTGCCTATGGAGCAAATGTAGAAGATTGCAGTTGATTTCCAGCAGGCATTTACACAAGTCCATACACGGGTAATTTAAACACCAGACACTACTCCAGAGCATTCCAGTTGAGGTTTCAAGTTAGTATTCTGATTGCTTATTATTTTATCCAAGAAGGTTTGTCTGCTTGAAATTTTTTCTTGTTTCTTTTGTCAGATAAGTGCTGTTCTGCATTCTATGAGTTAGTGAGATGTTATGAAGCAAAGCCAGCTCCAAGCTGCCAGTGGTGCTACCGATAGTCTCCAATTTTGTTTAAATAAATATCTAAACTAAGTGAAACACCCTATTGAAATAGTAAAGTTTTATTGTGGCAGAACCAGTGGTTACTAGGAGTTGTGGAAACCCATTCAATCTAGACCACCAGCTGGATCAATGCCACACGACGATCTGTTATACCAGCAGGGTGCTCTCATTAAATGACCTTTATGTCTTGTGTCAAGCCAAATCCATTGCCAGTGTTAAATTGCAGTAATAAATCTCTACTGAATTTCAGAATCCAAGTTCATATAATTTTTATGTTAGTTCTTGTTCTAGTTATTTTTCTTTTATGCATGCCTCTGAACTTCTAGTTGTGGATGGCAACAACAGCAGCACCACCAAGTATTTGGCAAAAACTTAATAAATTTTTGGCCCAGTTTTAGACGTAGTTGGTTTAGTTATATTCTCAGATACATGTTCACAGCTCCCAGGGACTTCAGTGGATATTGTATAGCTCATGTATTTGAAGACAAAGCTGAGACTAAAACATTTAGCTATTGAACTATCCTTAACTGCAGGGAGAATACTTGCATTTGAAATAATTGCATTCCTGAAAAGTTGATATTATTCCCACTGTCCCCAGGAAGGAAACCCTGCTATGTTTTCTGTCTTTGTTTTACAGTACCATACTGCTTCTGTTTAAAAATATATCTGGGTTATTTCTGAAGTATGGCTGCCTTCTTGGTGATTGCTTGCCTAATTGACAATACAATATCTTTTTGTAATTTTTGATATGATTCTTCTTACACAGATGATTCGCAATCGATTTTTCAAGAGACGTGCCTTCATCTTTATTTTATTTGCAAAAATATAAAGGGAATTACTTTCCTATATGTATTAAAAAGACAAGCCAAACTAAAACAAATGAACAAAACCAGCATAAAATAAACAAACTAAATACGTAGCAATAAAATGGATTCACTCAAAAACAGATTTTGTTAGAAGCACTGAAAAATGATGATTTGTAATATAATAGTATCTCAATGCACAAGCCAAAATTACTTGCACACTATGCTGGGTGGTGTAAAGTGCCCAGTGAGATAATTCCTGCAGTCCGTATAGACAAGTTAAAAATTAGAGGAAAGAAAGTATCATTATCCTCTTTTTACAGCTAGATGAACCAAAATTCTAATGGGCTAAAGCTCTGTCTAGACTGAGAAACTAAGGTGAGTTTAGCAGGTGAATTAGCTAACACATTTTAATGAATGCATCTTTAGCCATCTTTTGATGATCAGAATGTACAAACAGATAATATTTTAAAACTGGCTGTGGTCCATGATATAGCTACTATTTTGTGACTAGTGACTACGTTTTTCTTAGAGCTGCAATTTACTGGCACTGCAGTATGTGTATGTTTCCAACTAGTTCTGGCATAATTAATTATGTTAATTATCTGCGATATTGATTTTGTTGCAATTGCGATTTTTGTAAGGGCATGCATTCTGTGTGTACGTTTGAACTGTCCTTTGATCAACAGGAATATGCTGGGAGAAGTATGAAAATTGTAGTACAGTTGTTTAATTTAGTACAGTATGTTTAATTTAGTAAAGAGGCGGTCAATATACATCAGATTCAAAATGAAAACCAGATTAAATGGCTTCGCCTGATACTTTTATTGAATTGGTTAGGGAATTTTGACAGATGAGCTCATTTTTTAGGAATGCTTAGGAAGCTATAATTGAGAGATGCACAGCCAAACAATACTGAAGCACCTGAGTGACTTAAAAGTGTAACTGTGTTTTTCTAGAGCAACACAGACACTTGGGAGCCTGGTTTGCATTGTTTTTTAAGGAGACCTCTGCTCGTAAGTATCCATGATTTTTTTTAAATATGGTCTCTGAAGAAGGATTTGCTAATGGATCCCAGAAGAAGACACTAAGTTTGTAGTTACGATGGTTTCTTCCAGAGTAGAGTTCTTCTGAAACACATCTGTTTGCAGCTTACTAGGAAAGTTTCTTGTCGCCTTGGTCTAGGAGTTCTCTTCTTCCAAACAAATGTAGTTTTGATGAAAAGTCACAACTCGAGATAATTCTTCGAATAACCATATCCAAATCTGTAGAAGATTCTGGATGTGACAGTCAAGGCCTTTCATTTGTCTTTGCATTTGACAGAAAGCCAGTGAACAGACAAGCATACTGGATGAGGTGTCGCATATATTTTTGTTATCTTTCGGCATAGTAGTTTCAGTGGCAATAGCTGAGATCAGTGCCTGAGAATTTAAGCCACTCTCCATGCGTTTTTTGTTCACGACAGTCCCTACTCTGAAGATCCTGTAACCAAAATAGAGACAGAGGATTGTATTATGTACAACTGAGAAACTGGGGATTAAAGGATTTGCCAAAGGCCATAAACAAATGAGAGAAGCAACTAGATCCCTCACGGACATTGTTTGCCAACAGCAAAGCTGAAGCACATCAGTGGGCAGCAGACAGAAGAATGTCGAGCACTGGCCATTTTGCATGTACATCTATTTTGCAGACTAGTGGGATGAAATCATTAGTCCCTGTGAATCAGTGGGTATATTGCCACTGATGTAAATGGAACCAAGATTTCAGGCAAGGTGTCTACCTAGAATTGTCAGTCTAATCTGAGCTTTAAAAATGGAAGTGTCTCATGTAATGAAAAGATCAGATTCCTTGTTGAAACATTCTTTTTTCCTTCCTACATTTGCACCTTAGGACAACTGATTGATTTTTACAAGAGTAGATGTAGCCAAAGTCAGACAATTGGGCTGTTAGATAACTTTTAATGGCTTGAAACCTATTAGTAAACCAGCCCCAGTCAGAAGGTTGCAGAACCATGAAAGTTCAGTGCGATGTTCAAGTAAGGTTGTTCTTTCACTGCTAGTTTAATTTCTGCTTGCTGAGACGTAACAGTAAATTGGTGGTGGTTTTTTGATTTTTTTTTTCTAAGTCAATAAAAATACAACAACTCAATCATTACATAGAATAAGTAATGCTTTCTTCAAAATGTCTGTCAAGTGAAATGAATGATACTTTACCAGCAGTTTAGCAGAGTAACTACTACGACAGGATCAGTGTCTTGTGCTTTAAAAATAAACTTCTTTGCTCTGAGTCAACATCTGCTTTGCCTTGGCCTTCATTTAGCAGCAGGAGACCATTATCCTGTGATGACTTTCTATTCCACTGACATCTCATCTGGTGCACCGATATTCTTAGCATTTTACTCCCCTGCTGTGCCCCTTCCCCTCAGCCACACACACACAAACACTCTTTATCTCAGCCTGTAGAATACTGTGTTCTGCTGTTTCTGTGAATAGGAGATTACGCATAATGTAATCAATCAGTTGCTTCTACCGCTAAGGAGAAGTGTGTCCTTCCAATTAACTTTTTATATCCTAATAAGCAAACAGGAACATTCTTGGATAGGTACCTAAAATCGTGAACAATTATCTAAACAGCCCTGACATTCAGAATTTCAGGTGGGGGACTAGACCATCTGAGAAGGCAAACTTTCTTGCAAAAGTTCCAGCCTTGCAGCCCTAGTGTGGTTATTGCCAGGAATAGGAAAATGGAACGTAATAATGAAATAAGCCAACTAAATTTTTTTGAAGGCTTGACTTGTTTTAGTTTTGGGGCAAATATTTGGAGGCAAACTGGTTTCCCCAGGCTTATTTGAGGTAAATGATTATTCAGATTTACTAAATCTGTTAAGTTTACAGTTTGGGGGCAGTTAATTTGTAATACTATGTCCTTTGATACAAGAGAATACATGAAAGCAGGAATTTCTTCAGCTTGACTTCACAGTTTTTTTCACCAGAAAGGAAAAGAGAGGAACATAACATCGAAATGTAACAATGCTTGTACTGGAGCAGTCCAGAGGTCTGTTTAACCTGAGATGTCAACAAGAAGATGCTTGTGTAAGAAACAGGGCACGAATTGTGTGATTCTACAGCTTTCCCACTTTTATGATGGTGCAAGGACTTGATGAACCCTGGGGGCAGGGCAGGGAGGGAAATTGCTGTTATGGTTTGCAGAGCTGCTGGAAACACTCAGTGCCTAATGGGGTGAGAAGTTTCCTCCTTCTGTGTCTTTGTCTCCTGCACAGACATGCGTATCCCCACATGCGCTGAAGTAATGGAGCACCGTTGTGTGATGGGAGCGTGTCCATGCTTTAAGTTGTTTTTTTGGATGCACCCAGAAAGCCCCCTGGATGAGTCAATCAGAATGCATCCACTTTCCCTGTGTGTCTTTTTGAAGTGCCTGCAAGTGAATACGAAAGCCAAAACCTATCCTTCAGTGTTATTATTTTTAATCTAAGTAGGACTAAAAGAGAATGTGTTATATGATGAGTTTACAGGCATGGTTTGAACCTGTCACTTACCAGCAGCAAATTACATCTCTCACATTAAAATATAACCTCCTCAATACTGTTTATTATACCTGAGTATAAGCTGATTGTGATGGACTGTGATTGTCATCTGATGCAAGTAAGCAAGACAAAGATGGCTTTGTTTGGTTTTCTTTTTTCCTTCGAGAAGTTTAAGCTAATGTGTCTGTGTATGACCAATTTGAAACCTCTTCCATTTACTTTTTTCAGTGTAAAAGTATGATCCATACATTTTCTGTCTGATATTCTTTAAAGAACTACTGCAGGAACTTGCAAGATAAAACCGCTGTTGCTGCCTCCTGCTTCAGATTATTTAGTGCATACTGCAGAACCACTGTGTGTGTTTTTCTTGTTCATGGGTTGTTTCACTGCCTCATACCTAAACAGCTAGAATGAACTGGCATTCAGGATTAGTAACTTACTCTAGGTGAAGTTAACATGCAATTCTTTACAGTAATTTAAACTAGTTTCCATTGAAACAGCATTTTCCTAGTCCTGTGTTTTCACTGTATTGTAGTTTTCTACTCTTCATCCATTGCTGAATGCAGTTGACATTTTTGTGGAGGTAATTAAGATGGTAAAGGAGGAAAAGAGTACAGACTTTCTCACAAGTGTGCCCCGGATTGTTTGAAATGTTTTCAGAAATGGTATTTTCATCTTGAGTATCTTGTATATTGGGATGTTTGCAATCATGTAATAGTGTATAGTCTACCAGGTTGGGTGGCTACATCAGCAGAAAGATCACCCTAATCATTCCCTTTTATGCTCTACCGTGGAGTAGGTGTGGACTTAGAACGTGGTATCTCTTGAGATCATAAGAGATGTGACGGGAGAAACAAGCTGTTGAAAAATGGTGGTTTGTGTTTGAAGACGACTGAAGCAATGCCATTTAATCAAAAGCTGTGTTAGAAGTCTTTGTGGAACATCCCTAATTTTTGAGTAATTTAGAGAGCACCCCAATTAAAGCACTGTTTCTGTTCTCACTTCTTTACTGTGAGAGGAAAGTAGATTAATGTGATAGTGGGAAAACAGTATTCATATTTTAGACTGTTTTCCGTATTGTCTTACATTTCATTGCAGTATTGAAGAATGGTTGTTTTCGGATCTAAACTTGCATGTTTCAGAAAGGTGGGCTGCCCGAATTCAGCTTGAGGTAAGATACTAATATTTACATCTCAGGCATCCAATATGTAAGGCTGCCAGTTTGCACCTGAGTTTTCCAGTAGAGGAATACACTCAAATACAGTTTAGAGCATTAGGAAAGTGTATCTGGTAAGTGTTTGATCCAATTCATGGACACAGCAGGGAAGTGCACATGAGCAGATGTAATGTACTTGAGAAGCAGTGCGGTTATTGTGCATGTGCAAATCAAATGTACAGTACAGGGACAGTAAATGTGGTACTTCTAGAAAATCACACACCTACTTTTCATATATTGTGCAGCAGGAATGTCTGTTTGCTGTGGAAATGCTGCTTACAAACTGCACAGTAGCACTGGCTGGACAGCAACCTTTGCAGACCTCACAAAGGTAAAACGTCCTCAGCTGCCCCTAGAAGCAAGTTTTCAAAGCTGAAAAAAAGAGGTTGTCTAGAAAAATAAAAATTTGGCATAGCGTAACTTATGTTTTTCCATTAGAAGCAAAACTGACTCAGAATTAGTCTCTGTTCTGTGCTTGTATGAAAAGGAGGTATTTTCAGAAGACGTTTTCGTGCCTTATTTACTGACACCAAAGAAGATAAGCGTTTGTTAAGTTCGTTAAGTTCATCTATTAAGTTTAATGTCCCTCAACCGCACCTGTACATCGAGAATATGAAAGGAAAGATGGAGAAGAATACAGGGAGAATATCCCAGTGCTTCAGGGGAGTTGATGCGCACCTGTGGGAAGATGTGTTGAGACCCCTCTCACTGGCTGTCACTTACTCTGATTGTGAAGTTGTGTCCTTACAAGGAGAATGAGATTGCTTCCTGCCTTGTAAAATAGATGCTGCTTGTGTTCCAGAGGGTTGCTATGAAGAAAAGATGCAGAGAGTTTAACAAGAAACCCCATGGCTTGTAAGGCAGTAAAAATTGGCAGCATGATTCTTTCCTTTCCCCCCTTCTGGACTGGAAGGAGTACTCTGTCGAGGCAGACTGTTGACTTAATGCCTAACAACATAGGAATTGTTTTATTGGAGGAGGACACTGAGCTGTCTAGGCCAGTGCTCTGTCCTGACAAGTGACCAATAGCAAATGCTCCAAGAAGATACAACACATAGTGGAAGACTGAGGGTATTATGTTCAGAAAGGAACTTTCTATCCTCATATATTTATGGGTTAGCATATTTCCTGAAGTACATTAGTTTATACTCTTCCTAAATAAAGTAAAATTTAATGTCGCTTTTGATAGTCCACAGACATGTCTAATCTTTCTCTTTCTTGAATTCCCTAAGAATGTAGTTATTTCTAATTAAGCAACGTTGCTTTCTGAGGAGGAGGACATCTTGAAAAGCTCCAGCAAGCTCTTTTTCTTTCCAGGATGGGATGGGACCTCCTTAAGAGGAAGAGTAGGAGAGAATCACTACAGGAAATGTTAAATGTTCTTATTTTCTGGCTAATTTTGTGAATCCTTAATTTTAAAATACGCCTGTATAGGAAAGATACATCTATGGAGGACACTACCTAGCTGCAAGGAATTGTTTGAGGAATCAGGCTGGTGAGGTTCAGAGTCCCCTAAGAACAGGATACCTTGTCAGATGTGTTTTGATAGCTCTTTTAGTGCCTTTGGCCTGCATTTTGGGAATGAGGCTGTCCTTACCATGACAGGAAAGCACTGGGTACCCACTAGACTGTTCTTTGAATGCTCTGCTAGGGCCAGATTTGCTCTCCAAACAGACAGCGAGCCTGCAAACGTGGGAGCCAGCATGTGTAATGTATACCATGGTTCACTCTGTTATTTGGTAGTTGGTATGCCACACAGATAATTACCTGAAGAGGTGAAGTGCACATGTACAGAAAGTGGGAAAGTCAACAATATTCATGCTCTTACAGTCTTTCCTGAAAGGCTTTATAAACATAGTTGTTGCATCTGCACCTTTTATATACTCCAGACACAAACTTTAAGGGTGTTATTGTGTTTTAAATTCTATTTAATATTTTCAAATGTATTAATTGAGATTTTTTTTTTCTCTGCAAATATGAGTAATTTTCATTAGAGTATGAATGATGAGGTAAACCAAATACCATCTAGAGTACTTGTGGTTTTATTCAAATCGATGTTTGTAAATACTTCTTGTAAAGTGTTTCTTTACCCTGTATTTGCTCAGCATTAATCCTTGAAAAAAAAATCTTGTGTGGTCAATGAAGACATCCAGTAGAAAATGGATCTGCTGAAGTGCTTCTCTCAGAATGAAATTTGCTTTTATGACATGTTGCTTTAAACATTTTTCTTAAAATCATACAGACCCCATATATAGCCTGTTCATACAAATCTCTCTCTATCTTCCACGCTCTCATTTCATCTGCCTAGTTCCTTTTCTCTGTGCATTTTTGTCTTCATGGTTTTTTCCATGCATCTGGCTGAACTTAGGATATCAGCTTTTTATTCATGTGCTTTTACTTCGTAGCTCAGTCGACTATGTAATATGTTCTGAAAAATATAATTTCTCAGTATTTTCCAAGCACAGATTATTTTCCAGTGTTAACGGTACACTAAAGGATGTGTGTAAGCAACAGCTCTGCTGGGACACGTAATGTCCTGTCTGGTTACAGCCATATCATCCCCCCCGTTCCTGCCGGCAGTCACAGAAGTTTTAGTCTTCTTCAGCAGTCGTTCTTTGATGCTTCTGGAATGCGAAAGATTCATTTCTAGTCCACACAAGATATATTGCAGAGCATATAGATGTACGGAAATCAGAGCTTAGCTGTTTTTTTGGGCCTGCCAAAGTTTCACTGTAAACACGAGTTCAAACAGAGCTGCTTTCTCTAGACTTACGTTTATCCTGAAATTCACAGCTTGTTTTCATTGTGAATGCGCCTGTGGGAAAAGTCTGTTATACTGTAGATAATTTTCACCGTTGCCCAGAAGCCATTGCTGTATAGCTAGGAACCAGTAGACTGTTTGGGCAACACAGGCTCTTCTCTCTGGATTTTATTTGACTATGTTGGCACTGGATTCAAGCCTGGAAGGTAAACTTGATGGTTGGTGTTATGAAGGCCTGTTCCTGCTTTTGCTGAGGTTGCAACTGAGTAAATGTAGTAGTCTATAAACTATTGAAATTCCTAGCAGTTCCAGCTCCTGGATCTTTCCTATACTGAGAATTCTACCCAGTGTTGGAACAGCAGCATTCTTGAAGATCCTGGGCTGCCATCTCATTATCTTGAAGCAGCTTGTGTTTGTGAACAGCCTGCCTCTGTCACTCAGCACCACGAATCTTTACTCGGGACACCTTTCTTTCACCTGAGCGTCTCTCCTATTTGTCATGTCGTGTGTTTCATTAAGACTCAGGTCAAAACAGTCCTTTCGACAGCTTCAATTCTTTGACTCTTTACACAAAGAGTAAACACGGACAACAGATTTCCATCTTGGCTGAAGATAGATTTGGATCGATATGCACAATACGTCTGAATTCCAGGGAGCTCAGAGTCGTCTTCTGATTCATTAACGGCCATCATTAATCTTGATAGAGCCTCTAATGGACATGGTAATATTTGCATTTTGTCCAATCCTATTACTCAGATAACTGCCAGCAGTCAGGCAGTACTGTGTTATCCTAGAATTAACAGATAAATCTTCCCCATGTGCTAATGCCTAAGTAGCTGGAGTTTTAGTAGAACAGTTAACGTGACAAGTCTTATGATGTTAATTGGGGCAGAAAATGAAATACTTGTACTTGGTAGAAAAGAACAAATGTCCCAACTTAAGATGCAGATAAATTTCTGACTTGCTGAGAACTTAGAAAGAAATGTATATGACCATCTTTTTACTGGTGTGTGTGTCTGAGATTGCGCTATGCAAGTTGTCAAAACTGTTTTGCAAGGCGTAGTATTTCAATAGGGGAAATAATAATTGCAAAGATAGATTTTTACCTTACACAGTATGAATTTATCTGAGCAGCTTACACATAAATTGAATGATCTGTAGTTCTTCTAGAAAGAGTCTGTGGATCTAAAAATTATCCTTCTTGCACAACCATGGATTTGAATTCCTTGCCCAAATATGCATGTGAATGTCAGTACATAAAGTGCATTCATGTAGCATATAATTTTCTGTTGATGAGCACTGACAGCTTCACAGTAAAAATCCATATATAACACATAACACTTTTTAATATATGTGTACATTGTAAAGTTTTTTTTAACTATGAGTTCTTTTAAATGCAACAGGAAAACGTTTTGCTTTTAAGCTAAGTAATCTTCAGAAGAACTGGAGGTGCTGATAGAGTAATTGTGTTTATTCTTCCAGTTTCACAATTTCTGTCTTATAAACATTGTTTTGCATTATTGGGCTCCACGTTTCTCCTTCTCATCTGATGTTTTACAAATATTTTTCTAATTGCTTGAGACAGTGTGGTCCAATAAAATTACATCGACTTTCTGCTGAACTTGTTTGTCTGATCCACTGCCAAAAGTTGTAGGCAGCTAGGCAACACACTTGGTCTCACTTTCTTTCACTCCCCCTCCTCTAAGGCAGCGCTTTCAGACAGACCTCTATCCTTGAAAGAGCGTACATATGGGGACTTAGGGTTGTGAGACATGCATTTTACGTTTCTAAGTCATCCAAGTGCTTCAGCAAGGCACTGCAGCCTAGCAGGTTTTTAAGACAGCTGGATCTGTTTCTGTCTATAGATTGTTATATTATTATGTTAATACAGGTAAGTCATACATTATATTTTAAAGCAGAAGTAGTTGTTTTGGCTCGGTGCCCGTTCATGTTACAGCATAACAGCTACTCTCAGCCTTAATGCATTATTTCTTCATCTGATAAAGGAGAAATTACAGCTAGAAGTGTCCGTAAAGTGAGGTACTGTGTTGCCTTATCACTGTGAGAGCCCACATAAAGAAGGTACAAGGGATTATAACTGCTGACATACATAGCTGTAAAGTATTCTATATTTTTACAGTAACAGAGGGAAATTCAGAGGAGAATTGCAATGCAATGGCACTGAAAGTCTGAAAGAACTAACAGAACAATGAACCATTATTTTTGAGTCTTGATAACAGAGTGTCGTGTAATGAGGAATGAATTGTAACTAGCTGTGGACTGAAAATAGACCCTTCCCCTTCATTGTCAGGAACATGTTGCTGTTTATGATCGATTTGCCAGACAGTTTCTTCATTATATTACAGCTTTTCTAATTTTTTCCCCCTCATATAATGAGTCTGTAATTTCTTTCCCTTCAGTACATAGGTCTGTTGTCTTGTCTTTTGGAAAGACTACGCGTACATTGTGCACCTCATTCCACGTGCATTTTTTAGCATTTGCTTTCCGTGTGCCGTATTTTGTGTGATGGAACATGATCGGATCCAAGATGTCCTAAAATAATCAGTTGCTTGATGTCTGGAAGCATTTTAAAAAGTACCTCGAGGAAGGAGAAAGGAAGAAAAAAAGGCAAATAGTGCTGGTCTGCCACAGTGGAACAGATATGGTATGTGATCAGTTAGCTGCAGCCCACAGATAAACACAGACAGACAAGCCAGCAAGCATAAACAGAAACCACATTATTGTCCCACTCAGACTTCTGGCCTCATGTTTGTTAAGTGATTTCTAGAGTCTGAAAAGCAAAACAAGAATTTTCAAGTAAGGATAGCTGAATTTGACATTATTTGATATTAGGCGTCCACAGTTCTTTTTAATCTTCAGCATCAGTCTTTTTTTAGTAGGCTTTGTCTCCGGTTGGTTAATAAAGACACGGGGTGTGTAATGGATGGTATTTATCAAAGCAATTTAATTTTTTAAGAGCTGCATAAAGCATAAACATTGTATCTCTGGCTTGGGCAAATTACTTTACATCCTTAGTAACATAAGAATACCTAACAGTAATTTCAGAGGGAGTTTGTTGAAGCCTCCAGATGTCAGGGGCTATGGAAGTGTAAAGTATTATTACAGATGTTTCTTGTAATAATAATACATCTGATAGCAGGGCAGAAAAAGGAATTAAGGGCCAAGTACTTCAGTCATTAACTGAGCTGAACTCCCACTGCAGTCTATGTGAGTTTTGTTCAAATAAGGATGGAGGAATTCAAATGTAAGTAATTACTTCAAATATGGAATGATTTATACTGCTTTTCCAGCCTCATCTTTCTAGAATCTTGAAAATAGAGTTGGGGTATATTGACTCACTGTACACAGAAAGCAAGCCTGACAGCATAAGGCTTGGTAGCGTGAGGAAAGTTTGACACGGTCGTAGATACACAAAATCGAGCAGGGTGACTTATATCTGCAAAGCAATCCATCAGAAGTGTGCCTGCAGCAGAAGGAGGCAGGTCCCGGTGAGCTTTACCTCAGCTGGCACCAGTACCACCATCTCCTGGGGTTACACAGCTGGTGTGGAAGCTTTACTGCTCAATTTAGGGTGCTGTTGGCAAGATCAGGGTAGCTCAGGGTGCCTCAGTGTACCCCTGTCCCACCTCTGGCTGCAGTGTAGGCACATCTTTTGTTAAAGACACACCAGAGAACCCATGGATAAGGAAGCTGCTGTTTGGTTTGATAAACATATTTTCAGTGAGAGCTTCACCTTTGTGGATTGCAGGTGCTAGGGGTTTTTTTTTAAAGCTGTTTATGAAATAAGGAGATTTTAATAGCCCATGTACTTGTGGAAGAACGCCACAAATAATGCCTTTGTTGCAGAGCCCAGGAACAGTGCTGAACACATCAAGATGCAGTTTGCTCTTACAGTATGGACAGCATTAGACTTTTTCAAATAATGTATCTCAACACTATGAAATTCTGATAAAATTCAGACATTTAGAATGAGGCTGAAACTTTGTTAAAATATATTTCGGTATATGTTCGTTGTAGAACTTGCAGGTGTGCCATCTTCTTTGTTGTGCAATAAAATCCTACAAAATACTAGTTTTTCTTGATGTGAATAGTAGGTTGCAGTCTGTGTGGTGTACACAGTCTTCTGAAATACTGTTGTGCAAGATAATAGGTGGAAGATTATTTTTAGAAACTTGAAACTTTTTGAAAGCCTCCGCACTGCTCCACATCTGTGTCTGTGACACAAAACTGTAGTTGTTTGGCACTGGTATATCTGTTTATACACATGGAGAACACAAAGAGGACTGGCATAAACAAAATGTCATATACATTCAAATTTTGATTACCGTAAAATAATCAATCTGACATCATCACAAAAATAGAGTGCCAAAAAAAAATTAATCTGCCAACTCACGAAGGGCAAGCCTCAAATTTCTGTGGTTTGGTTCATTTATGTACTAAGAAAGTTAAACATGTTCATGAAACTTCTCAGATGCAGGCTCTGTTCCTACTTTCCCACATGGTGTTAGAGGCTCAAATCATCATGTTCCTTTCTGTTGTCCCGTAGCTCCCGTTCAGGTATTCTGGGCAGGATTCACCTTGGTTATCTAGACATCAACAGTTTAGGACCAATGTAAGAACTGGTCGCTTTTCTCTTTAAAATCAGTGGCAAGAAATAGGCATTTCTGGAGTGTGAATCATCTAGCCTGTGTAGCCTTGAAATGACATGTCTCAGGCCTGATTTTTCTCCGTGGGCTATAAAGGAATTCTTTGGAACTGTCTCAGATGCAACAGCCTATGTCACACTCATCACTGGCTGTCTTTCAATACTCTCATATTGAGCAGTCCAACAGTTTGGTTTCTCTTAATTTTGCCTTGAAATTATTAACATTATTGTGGTGATGGTCAACAGCAGGCAAGCAGTTTGAAATTTAAAGTTACTGCTGGAACAATTTTTTTGTAATGCTCTAATTAATATTTAATGACATTTTAAATTTTTATTCTTTTCCGTTCCAACTACTCCATGCCCTTTATCATTTAGTGCAAGAAAAGAAACTGTCTAGTGCCGCTCTATTTCTCGTTTTGGCAGATATATAAATAAAGACATTGTTTTGTATACTTCAGGTATTTTTTATATCAGATATTAATGCCTTATGTGTCTTATTAGTTGAGTAGATGGAGATTTTTTGCCTGCTCAGCTGTATTTTTTTTCCTAATAGTAGGATTTGCAGTATTACTTTTCAGGAGGTAATATGCTGAAAACAAAGTTTAGCTGACACTTGAAGACTCACTGGAATGGTGATGGAAATTGCAGGATTCTTAATGATCAAAACCTTGAAATACTTTGAAGTTTCTTACTCTGAAATTCTAAAATTCTAACCTGGATAATTACATTGCCTGTTCATAAATGTCTGCAGACACAATCTCCTCCTTTTGGATTTCATACTAGAGAACTTTGGGTAACCGTATCACGGCAAGTTGCCTGTGTTTTGTTTCACGCTGTAAATAACCTTTTTACAAGAACATGCCACTCTTGTTGGATTTTCTGCACATCAGAAGGGGTTCTTGAGGTCTGTATTCTCAGAGCAGATTTCACTGAGTCTTTGGAAATGTTTGTAAGCATTTTCCTAGCATTTTTATATTAAGCATTTAAACTGTTTAATCAAATGAATTCCTTTTTCTTCTTTTGCTACCTGGCAAAGGAAGCAACCACCTCTCAGTAAATTGTAACTGTTTTTTGTATTCGGTGCAATGAAATTAAGATCAGGTTCCAAACAAAACGATTTTACTTAACAGAAGTAAAACTCTGATCATTACGTACACAGAAGTCTGAGTTTGTACGCGTTGACTCAAAATCAAACTAAAGCTTCAAGTCTTCTTCAGCTGGCACTTAAAAGTTGGTGTATAGCCTAAGTTAAATAACAAAAAGATAGTATTTTAATGATACTTTTGTGTTTTATTTTACCTCTATGGCTCGCTGCACTCAGAATTTCCTTGCATTTATTATACAGATGTTATTGATACTGGAAAATCAGAGCTTTTGTGCCCATTTAAACCTTGACTTATCTAAAGACATTTCAGAAGCTAATCTTTTTTTCAGTGCAACTGTTATTGTATTTATTTAGTGAATCTAATGCACATGCTGCTCAAGATAATGATGGGGGCAGTTGAGACCTACTGGAGTTATCAGTGTTTTCCATTTTTTGATGAAAATTGAATTAATCAGCTTTTTCTTTAATACAGTTTAAAAAGATATAGTTTCTCATGAAACAAAACCCCAACCGGGAGGAGGGGGCGGGGGGGGGAAGCTTGAGGTGCACTAAAATGTGCATTTCTATCCTACAGAATGGCGTAGAAAGGAGGTTGTAGTCCATGTGTAGGAGCAGGTTCTTTGCATGGAGTTGGCTGTGGAATGGCCACAGGCCTGTGAGAAGGTTGTGAGTCAGCAGGGAGGACGCTCAAGGATACGATGAGGTGCGTGCTGCCACCAGCTGCCTGACAACAGTGCTCGGCCAAACCTCCTCAAAACCACGCCGGACCAGGTGGGAACACGATGGTCAATGACAGCCCTTTCTCACTCGCACTGTTTGCAAAGGCAGAACCTCAGCTCCCATTGCGTCCTTCTGAAAGTGTTCAAACAGCCGTAGCAGTCTGAACAGAAGGTGTTGTAAGCAAAATGTTAGTGCTTTACGTTGGTTCTCTGGGGTTTTAGTACTGTGATAAAAAAATAAAGAAAATATTTGCTTTTCTATCGTGGGAAGTAAGATTATGAAACAGCAAATATAATCCTGTAAATATAATCAGTCTGGAGTCGTCTGGAGATAAAAAAGATAAAGAAATATTAGTTTAGTTCATCCTATATCAAGATGTTAAACTACATTAGAATACTACTTTTTTTCCCTAACCAGCTTCTTGAGTGTAGTTGCCCCATGTTAATAATATTTTCAAAAATTACACAGGTGCCTAGAAAGAGCATCTTTGATAGAATTGCTCCTGTTGATGAATTATGGTAACCATAATATATTTCTCATAAATTAAAGTTGGTAGTTTCCTGTTTCCTCTTGTGTTAGTAGTCCTTCCACTGATATGTAAATAAACTGAAAACTTACTTTTCATTTATTATGGTGCCCAAGTAAAGTATTTCACTGCAAACAAAGCTTTAGAATGGGTATATATTTGTAGTTTTGTCTCCCCGATTGAAATTCTGATGACTTTACATTTTTGTACTCTTAAGAAAGTATTTAGCGTCATGAAGAATCGACAGAATGGGAATCTCATTTTAAAATTCATGTTTTATATTTTCATTTTACTTTGCAGAAAGAGGAGAACCTGCATAAAGGGCATAAGACTATAGAGTTATTTTTAAATTGCTCTTTGTTGGATATGGGACTTGAACATAATTCCAGATACACATAGGCACTAACTTCGAGGAATCTTAAATCCAAGCCTTGAATTCATGGCTAAGGCAGTGCTGTAATGTGACTTAAACAGTATTTATCTTGCTTAGGAGTAGAATTGGCTAGCAGAGAACTACTATTAGATCTCCTTCTAGAATGCTGTAGCTTACATTTGTGACAAATGTCATTTTAGGTAGGTGTATATATATATGTGTATATATATATGTACACACACAGGCACAGACATTTTTCCTTGACCGCAGGGAATTTATCAGGATCCCATTTTCATGCTTTCACAAGATCTTTTAACTAGACAAGGAAAGGTAGAGAAACATGCAAAGTCATAGCCAGCTTTGTATTCTTCCAAATAATGTGTTAGCAATATAATACAGAGAACCTCTGCCATGTGAACCAAGAATTCCGAACAGAAACCATCAGGCCCACAGGATAGGTTTGTTTTATCCAAACTTGGAAGAAATGGACCAATGAAAACCAACCAATATATTTTCAATGCGGATGATCAGCTGGAGCGATTCTTCAGCAAAAGACCAGAAACAGATGTTGATGCCTTTTCTCAACGATTGCAAGCCAGTTAGTTCAGTTTCCAGTTTTCTCCCTTTATGATAAAACCTCATGTTTTCATCCAGATCAGGCAAAGGAAAGCCTTGAAGTAATTTGACACTGGTTTGACTTTGGGTTTGTTCTTCCTGAGGATACTGAAAGAGTTACCAGTCATCTTTATTATGTGTCATGCATTTACAGTATTTCCAGTAGATATTCTCTTTAGGAAATACTTTCTTCCTCTGTAAAAAGATCCTTTCTCCACAGAGCTTTGAGAATTCCATGCCACAGAGGGTAACACTCAGTCCCTGGAACAGAGGTGGCTAAGGTATCAGCTTAATCTATATGGCGTGTAGTACATTACTTGGGTTTACAAAGGAAAACTTTAAATTCTAGACTGCAAACCTCACAGTTGGAATTGCTATGTTAATGCGCTGGCTTTTCACCTTTTAAAAAATTGGTTAAAACTTACTTCACTGAAAAGTGAAAATGAGTTTAGCAGCCTGGAGTGACTCTGTTTTCTCTATTACGCCATGTATTAATAGCACAGTTAGCACAACTGGCAGGACACCGCTGAAGACTAGAAACTAGAGCAACTTCTCCCTTTCTAAAAGAGTACCAAGGCCCACTCCTCAGCATTGCCGCTTCACAACAGGGAGTGAAGAAGGGGTACTTGATGCGATTTCAACTGTATGAAGTTTTGCTAGTGTCCCATTACAGTCAGCTCTTTGTCTCGAACCCCAGTTCTACAAGTCTATAATCCTTGTTATGGAATGCAGATTCCAAATAACAAAATGGCTATGGTTCTTCAAATGTTCGGCACAATTCTGGTTCTCTGTGTTTTAGATAGGAAGATACTTTATATTTTAAATGTCTATAGGCTAAAAAGACATTTCTTAAATATTTCATTTGTTTTAATAACAAAGCTTTCGTGTAATGTGCTTCCAGTGGGTGTTTTTAAAGCATCTGTGTCTAAAATAAATTTTAAGAAATAAACTTTTATCCCTGAGAGAAACCAGGAACCCATTAAATTAATAGGAAATACTGGCATTTTCTTCAGTGGTGTGAGATTCTATCTCACATGTCTAAAAGAGAGAGTTTGCTGTTTTGTTCCTTGTCTTGAAAACATACAGAAAACCTAGATAACTTCCGGGTCAAATCTACTGCAGGGGAGAGTGCAGTGGGCTTTCCCATTGCTAAGTGTGGTGTGAACTCCTATATTGTGTGATAAACTCTCGGTGAGGTGTCTGTACAACTCTACCAGTCAGACTAAGATTGCGTGGCAGATTGCAAACAGCTGCTATTGCTTACGTGCATGTTACTGGGTTTAGATATCCTCAGTGCCCATAAGCAGACTCAAGGACTCAGCTAGGGTATGCTTCATTTGATTTAGTTGGACAGTCTGTACAAATATTCCTATTGATTCATATGTGTTGCTTGTGTTTCTTATGCTACAGAGAAGAGCAGTGAAATAATACAAAATATTTATGTTAAAATAGTCGAGTTGACGTATTGGCAGAGAAAGAGATGCAGATTTTTATTACTCTGTGAAAATCTACCAAATTCTAGAATTTCTGGTATAAAACATATGTACCATGAAATACATAGGAAGAAGAATACACCTCCATGTTTAGATTACTAAATAATGTGAAAAGGCGGGAAGGTATTATTGCAAATTCTTGCTCTGAGGCATAAGGCAGCAGGGTCATTTTCTAAGATCGTAGAATACTTTTACGATGTCCAGCAACAGAACCATCCCAGACCCAGTGTAGTTCTCAATGGACTCTGTCATCTCTTAAGAGCGATTTATTGTAGTGAACAGCCTGTATTACATTAACAGGATGCTACACTGGTGTTTATTGCATCAAAGATGTGCAAATGTTCCTGTAGTGTAGGAAGAAATATTTTAACTCGCTCTACTTCTAAGTCTGTGGGTGGGCCATTGGGAATCTACAATTATTTTCATGTTTTGGCCACATTTCTGCAGTAGACTTATCTGGGTTTCTTTCTTTATTTTGGTAAAGAACAGTACGTTATCTGTGGCAACTAGTAACCACTTTAAAATAGTCTTGAAGTGGCAAATTATGAGAAATTTCATGCTCTGCAAAGTTTTTCAGGGATAAAAAAATTTTGGCCAAGTGTTTTTGTAGGTTTGGTTTTTTTTTTTTCTCTTAGGCTTCAAACAACTTCTTAATATCAGCACCCTTTGGTTTTCTGTGTCCTTTTTATTAGAAACATGCTTACTGTTTGGGTAGATTTGGAAGTAGAATAATAAGCTTTCTGAACCTTTGGTTATAAGTTCTTCTGTGGACAGCATTCTAAGTTCAGTGGTTTTATTGTCACTCTTTAAGTCTTAATTGCTACAGATTTTGTCTGAAAAAAATGCATTCTCTACTGTATCATTGTATTTTGGGGAGTACTGGGATACTATATTCACAGCAACTCAAACGTATATGAACCTGTAAGTACGATATTGTTATTCTAAATGAAGAAGGCAAAAATGAAGATCTAGAAACATTGTTTTCCTATGGAAATGCACAGAAGTCTCCTAAGGCTTCAGTTCTTGGAGAAGGGCTCTGGAGAAAGCAAAGCAAACCAAACATCTGTCTGTACAGTTGGATTCCTCTGGAGTATGTAGTAAATGATAGACAAGACAGCTTGTGACTCCATCCCAGGGGCCCAGGAGGTAGACAGAGAGCTCTGGAAGAACTATTTTGTCTGATGGGCTAAAATACAGTCCAGGCAGTGAATAAAAACTCAACACTGAAAGAGGAAAATAGGGAAAAGCAATGTTACTTCCCAGAACTCATGTGTAAATAGGTCTTCACCAGGTCCCACCCTAGGAACATCCTCAGAGGAGTTTTGCCAGATGGCACAGGGAATGCAGTGACTCATGTTTTTTTCTCTTTCTGTTCCTGTATCCTCCCCCAGATATTCCTGGATTGTTTCCCCTTTGCTATCCTCTTTGCCCAAATCAATGGGTCCTTTGAGAAAGAGCTGGAAGAAGGGCTGGAATGTAATACTTTCACACTGTCATGTGAAATGTCCTCAGCAGGGAGCTGGGGTGCTTATTTAGGAAGGGTCAGGGATGTGAAGGAGTGCTGGAGAGCAGCAACACAAGGCTGGGAGAAACACCACTTTTTCTGTGCCTTCACCACCAAGCAAACCTCCTCTAGATTGACAGTTGTTTTGTGCCTGAAAAAATATGAGGTCTGTCTATTAGGTATTTCATCTAGAAATTAAAATGGACGTAACATGGTTCCAAGGAACGCTATCCTTCTGCTTATGAGTACTGTTTTTTATTGAAGATCTGAACTGACTTAGCAGTCAGTTGGCTGATCTGTTTGTCATCAGTTTTCACTTCCCGTGCTAATAGAAATTTTATTTTTTTTAATGAAAAAGTGAAGGCACATATCATAGGAGCCAACTACAACATTTCTCTGAAGCTGTATTGCTCTGCTACTATACTTCCCGTTGGTTCAGGTTTCACAAACATGGATCTTGCTCAGCTTATGCTTTTGACATAGTTTGCAATTTTGTACCTCAGAAATATGTTTATTGTCTAGACAATAATTATTGATGAATTATTTCAATTTTGGATGTTGGTATAATACAGTAAACTACCTAATCACTTCAGACCTGACACTGTCCATCTTCAGAATTTGGAATGTCATACTTGAAGGATGCTTATTTTTAGTTGCATTATATCCTGTGGATTAGGATGTCCTATCAACTCTTTAAAGAGTTGAACAAATATCTCATCAAAATCCACACGCTGAGCAATATAAATATATACAGACATAAATGAAAAATATGGGATATATGTTCAAGCAAGGACATCTTTGCTAGCACTACTTGAATTGTGGAAGTCCCAAAAGCTCTGTAGTGCCAGCATGGGAAGTTGGGGTATTAGATGGCTTTAAAGTAATGCAATCATTTATCTAACTACAAACCAACTGTCATGTTCTGAAACTTACTCTCCAGTACAATACTAAATAGAAGTGATCAAAAATTAGAATATTTAAATTTTACTAATAAAAGATTAATTTAATTGCAAAAAAGTCATCTTTCTGTTATTTATTCAGGAAAAAAAAAAAGTTAAATTCAAAGTGAATCAATGGATATCTTTTTGGTAAATACATTTCTTATTTCCTCTTTCGCAATTAGTAATCTTAATCAGTTCTTGCAGTTTTTGGGCTCAGCTTTTTTTAATTAGGATTAAAATGGAAAGATATTTCATATAAGAATTCTATCTTCCTTTCTGATTAATTAATACCACACATTTTCAGAATAATAGAGTCTGCAAATATACTGTTTTTATGTTTTCTTGCAGACAGTGTAGTAGTGAGCCAGAAAATGAAATATTATGTGTCACACCACTTGATGGGATATATTTCTGTTATGGAGTTGGGTTTAAATTCAGCTTGGCATATCCATTGCTCACACTGTCATAAAAGGGTCTATTTTTTTATGATGTCTTTGTGTGAACTAAAAAAAAAGAAGTTTCAGTCTGTGTGTGCACTACCTCCCTATTAATTGACTGTTTCTAGAATGATGACTTACCTTTCAGTCTTTTCTAGAAGGCTAAACTCTCATCTCTGTAGAAATGTGAGATGCTTTTAGCAAAAGAGGAGATTTTAATTCCTTCACAACCATTTTGCTTATTGAGTCCTCAAAAGTTTCCCTACTGAAAAGACTACAAAAAGTCCTTTCAAGATGCCTGCTCTATGTCAACTCTTTTTGCAATGGCCTTCTCCAAAGAGGAGCCAGTATTTTCATTCTGATAGGAATGAATGAAGGGCGGAGAGAAGAAACTTAAATGCTGAGGATAATTCCTCGCAAGCAATTTTAATGCTGTCTGTCAGAGCGATGTCCAAGCTGTTGCTGTAGAGCTTCCTGCAGTTATTGAGCAGTTTGAGCATGTTTTCCACGCCAGACAATGCCAACTGATCAGCAACAACTGGATAATCATGGGCTGCTGGTTATTGCCTTCCCTGGCTGTGGGAGGCAGCAGCAGGGGCTGCACGGCCAGCCTGGTCCCTGCCGTCCACAGAGCCGTCTCTGGGAAGCCATTGGCATCTCCTGGCTTGGCTGTGAACCGGTCTGGGAGCTGCCCCTACGGTCTTGTGCCTTTTAGCCTTTTAGCTCTTGAAATGTGAAAATGTGGGTTGTAGAGTGAGGACATTACATGTGAATTTTAAAGGAAATTTTCCTGTAACATCAGGAGCACTCCCTCTCAACCTCCGCTCCCTGGCTACTGTTTTGTGGCTCTCATTTCTGTACCTTCACAATAGCTGGGTTTTGATTTGCCTGTTAACATCCTTGCTCATTAATGTTTTCCTTCCTTTCTGCTCTGCTTTATCCCCGTATTTTCTATACTTTTGTTTGATGGAAGGTGACAGGGAATGATTCGTTCCTTTATTTATCTACATGAGAAAGGAAACTACTATTGTAGCCTTTTTTTTTTTTTTACATTTTTCTCTCTCTTCTTGCTGAATTTCTTTCTTTCCCGTGCATCTCCACATGTTTTCTTCCCACATTTTTTCTTGAGTGCTCAGCTGCTCCTTCCTGGTTGTGTTGGATAGTGCGTAGGGCTGTTCTTGTTGCTGGTTGGGTTTTATTTGCTGGGCAATCTCTGGTCTTTTCACTACAACAAATTCTATCAGGGCAGAGAGTATATTTTCTGTCCCTGCCTTCAGTAGTTTCTGTTTTATTGTGAGCTGTGAGAGAACAGTCTATCTGAAATTACGAAGGATGAAGGATCTGGAAAATAGCAGATGTAGCAGAACAAAGAGTAGAAAAGATGAGTAATGTGGCCACCGTCACCCAGCAAAGTGCTGACGGAGAGAGGAGTAGAAACCAGGAGTCCTGCTTCTCAAGCCTGTGTTCAAAACTGTGAACCGTGCAATTTTTCCACAGTGTTATCTAAAAATTTCAAAACCCGAATGACATGCTGGTGTAAAATTGATAGTAGAAAACTGCCAACAGGGAAGCACTATTTATAAATGAGAGAGTGGGAAGTTGCACTGTATGCTGAATGCCATAAACAGCAAGGGCCAAGGAACTAAGGGAAGTATTTTTATGTTTGTTTGCTGTGGAAAGTTTTATTTAAACACAAACATTGTTAAGAAACATGGATTTATATGTTTTCTTTGATCAATGAACTCTGATAGATTTTAAACTTCCTGCATATCCCCTTTCTGTGTGTCCAAAAGGAGAGGAAGAAAGACTCAGGAGCACATTCTTAAATCTGTTGCATTCCCACTTTTGTACAAGCTTATGGTACTATCACAAATACAGAGATTTCTCTAATACCATATGGGACTGTGTTTTCAAACAAAGGTGGCCTCAGTTGCACAGATTAAAAAAAAACAAACGTGTCTAAGGATTTTACGTTTTTACTTTCACAAACAAGATAAATAAACAGGTACAGAATGAACATTGAGTTTTATAACCTGATTCAAAGCCTGCTGAAAACAAGGGAGGCCAAATGTTTTCAGCAAATTGATTGAGCTTTGGATCAGGTCCCAGGATAAGTGCTATATTAAAAAAATCCACCTGGAAGGTATTTGATATGTGTTAAAATCGAAATGAGTAACAATTTTTTTTTCCTGCACTAAGTCCTTCTCTTGCTCTGTCCACAGAAGCAAAAGAACAGGTATATTTTATTTTAATGGATCCCTGAACTTTCTTTTGTACGTGTTTTTGATGACCCCAGAGCAGTGGATATTGTATCCCAGGGATGTTGTTACTGTTTATTCTCTGACTCACAGTCACAGACTTTTATTCTTTTACTTAGTATGCTGCAAATTGGCTGTTCATCTGTGTCCTTCACTGCCTGGATTACTTCATGCTGTTTACATAGCAAAACAAACTATATAAGATCCCAAGGGCCCAATGCTGCTGCCACAGAACGCCGGTGAGTCTAATTGACAGCAGGATGTGTCTGTGCTTTATGGTAGGAGAACCAAGCTCTCATCACAGCCAGCCAAGCTGGAGCAATAAAACTCAGACTTCATATTCTCGCTCTTCCATCCTTGAGAGGCAGGAATCCCTCTTTAGCGATATCTCAGATTACCTTTAGCATGATTCCCAATATATAATAATGAAAATTGATATCAACATTTATACCAGTTCATTTAAGCCATTAATCCCATTGAAACTACTTTAATCAAGTTTAAGGTTTAAAACCATTACTTGTTCATTTTTAAGGCTTAATGTGAGGTTGTCACCTTATTTTAGAATACTCTGTGCTGTGAGGGATACGAAAGTGCCTTGACTGAATTCCTTACTCGAGTCTAGTATTTAAAGCAATTTACAGCTGGATCATTTTCTGTTATTTTGCCATTCCTTCTCTGTGGAAGCTGGGGCAGTCTTGTTCGCCTCTGTGTTATTAGTGAGGGAGACAGAAGATAATGCAGCACTGACTGAGCAGGCAAAAAGCAATTTATCTGTTTCGTTGAAGTTCCATTTGAAGATAAATTATTCTTTTTTTGGGAAGAGACATCCTCGGGAGCAGAATCTGAAGAGAACTTCTAGGTTGAGCCTGTGGCTACTACTGAGCTACAAAAAGGAGGTGGCAGTGAACAGCAGTGGTGGTATAACTGAGTTTCTGGGTTTGGTCACTTGTCAAAATGGCAGAGAAAGAAGCCATTTATTCCCACCTGGACAGGAAGCGGTAAGGACAAGAGTGGGTGCAGGAACATGCAGTAGATATCAGACTACAGGAACCATCCAGGAAAATCTGCATTAGTTGTTTGGAGGGAATCCACACCATCCCTTGTGGACCTTCAGAGGAAGGTAGAGTCACAGCCTGACAGATAATCCTGCCTGACTGCACCACTGCTGTTCCATTGCCTCCCGTCCTTCCTTTTCTAAGTTGCTGTTTCCTCCCACCCACAAATTAACTCCTCTGCCCAAGACGGCTGCAAAGTTGGGAGATGCGAGATCTGTCTCCAGGAGGGAGGTCAATAATAAATAAAACAGTTACCAACCAAACCCTTTTCTACCTGACCTTACCAATTCTGGCAGTTCAGCATGCTGTACACCACGAACGGGGAGAATAGTGCAGCATGGAAATGTCACTGACTCAGCTGTGATGGATTGCTCCAACGTGCACTCTGACCTTTTACATGGAAGAAATCTTCCTTCAGCATTCACCGCTTGTTTCTTTTAGATTAAGCCAAGAATCCTATGAAAACGGACTGTTACCTCCAACAAAAATGCCATTTACATGTAAGTGATGCAACAGAACAATTTCTTATAATAACCTCAAAATAGCAATATTAATATTGACCTTTTATTTTAGTTGCTTCTGTATCGCATATTGAAAAACAAAAAGGCATGAGATAGTGATGTCAGTAGAGTACTGAATGTGCTCAGTATAAAATACTGCTTTTCTGTTCCCCAGTAAGAACATTCCATGAAAGTCAAATATTTAATCTCATCCTCTCTTTGCAGCTCTGGAGGCCAAGCATGTGATGTAATGATAGTGGCTTTGCTGTACAGATTAGCGTGACAAACCGTGTAAAACAAAGATTCCAAACCTTCTTTTTAAGCACAGGAGAAAGTTTACGGTGAGCGTATGCGTGTTCCTCTTTGCTGTCCAGTAGCATTGTTGGATGTAGTGAATATCCAGACGGGTGAACTGCCCATAAATTAAGGCAGTTTCATTAGATTCAGGCTGGAGTTCAACTTGTGTTTTTATCTTTTGACAGCAGCACTGACAGAAAGCCTTGCTTCCTCTCTCTCTTTCTTGCTGTCCTCCACCAGTCTGGCAAATGACACTGTAGTAGCAAATATGAACAGTCAAAGCAGAGACTGAAGCCGCAAGAACTGGTTAATAATAGCCTGAAGAACACAGCTACTGAATGTGTAACTGAATGCCGTGCCTGAATGTTGTATGTCCAATTTACGGGCCTTGACAGTTGTGATGACGATTTTGGTACAAATTGTGTCATTAAAGATGTGTTGGATACATAGTTCATGCACTCCGTGTGGAAAGAAAAAAAGTATGGTGAAATCCTTTAACATTTCTCATCCTGTTTTTTGGCCATTGCTGTTTCTTCTGAAGTGTAGGAAGTATAGGACCTACGTATGAGCAGGCCCATGTGTTTCCTCCTGCTGCTGAACACCCAGTCTAGATTAGCAAGTGTCGTTTCAAGCAGCTGGCAATTAAACTGTACCAGTCTGCAGTAGTTTTGAGTGGTGGTGTCATGATCTCATGCTACATGCATGTTGCTGACTTCTTTTTTTTTTTTTCCCTATCAACTGTTCTCCTGTTAAGCTATGTTGGTGATGATAGAGGAGTTGGTCAGCTGTGGAAAGGAAGCAATGGAGATTTGAAGGTGGCGCTTTTTAAAAATGCTAGTATCTTCTGTTCTCTGAGTAACAAAGTGTGTGTAGCGAGGTAATGCGTCACTCAGTGACTGGCCAGAGAAACATTCCATTAGGTTATAACTGAATGGAGAAGCTATTGCAATAATTTTATGTCTTTACTTCACAAAGTAAAAAATACAAGTATACTCTTTATGCCCTCTTTATTTGGCCTGTTAAGAAGAGCGTAGCCTGTCAATCAAGGAAAACGCTTCCAATTGTGTAGCCTGTTAGAATCATTTCATTAATAACATGTGTTTACTACTGGGAGAAGCAGACTTAGTGTGCTAAGATTTTGTTTGTCAGTCTGTCATTGGAACCCCACTGTTAATCGCATACAATGGTTTGTGGTTATGCCACAATTTAACCCAGGTTTAAAAATACAAACTAGAGCCTTGGTGGTCTGCTGAGAGCAGCGAGTGAAGAAAAGGTATTGGTTGAACCTGCCTTGTGGGTGCTGGCTTGGAGTACTGTACGAGCTAATCAAATTTATTAACTTGAGCCATGACTAGAATGCACACACTGGTGAGTGTGGGTGGGTGCACCCAGGTTAGGCTACATTTTGGCTGCATTCTGCAAGGAGGAAGAAAAGCAACTCTTTGGCGTCCTTTCCACAAAGACAAATTGGAAACAGATATCAACTAGATTTTGGGATCTCTGGCAGCCTAATAAGACAAAGGTATTTTTGTGTTGTGGCTTCTATTTATTGATGTAGGGAATAGCTTAGAAAAAATTGAAGGAGTTTCAAAAATGTGTAGCGATGGCATTCGGCGGATGTGTGTCACTGTCTTATCTACTGCCCCCCGTGTGCCATTTTAATAGTAATATTAAAGGCAGAATCTCTGACTCCACAATAACAAGGGCTGAGTGTGATTGCCAGAAAAGGGAGAGGCATTTGGCTACTAAGAAAAGAATACTGGAGAGACGGTTGTGTATCTTTATATGAATCTTGACCTTCTGGCAGCACTAGAAAGAGACATAGGACTAAACCATCTTTCTTAATTATAGCTAGAGTATGGTCAGCTAAAATTCCTATTTACCGCAGCACTGTGGAAAGTATCATTCATAACTGTAAGACTTGTAGTACTCCAAGAAGAATATATTCATCTCCAGAGAGAATAATATCCATTTCTCCATGATACTTTACCAGCCAAGACATTATGTAGGAACCTCTTCCAGATTTAGAGCAACGTTAGTGATATTTTTAAATGGCAAATTTAGGATAAATTAAATCCATGCATTCTTATTCAGATAAAATGGCATTAGCTTTGATTCTTTTATTCTATATAAAGTTTTCATAGTTTCATTTATCCTAATCACTGAAATTATAACTGGCCAAATTGCTGTAATTTTGAAATGCCTAAACAGATTCATTCATTAAGGCAGTGAAAACTTTATACTTGTTTTAACTTTATATGTACTTGGTTTTTCATATTTCTGATAGTTAGGTTGCTACTATGCATTATCCCCGAACTGTTATAGTCTCTTACTGAGAAATTAGATTAAGTGGATTGAGCTTTGCTGAAGATACTTATACTAATGAAAATACTAAGCTTGGACATTTTTATATATTCACGGCAAGGCTAGACTTCAACTAACAGTGAGCTGAGACTACCCTTTGCTCATCAGGTCATATTCCAGGCCCTCTTGCCTCATCTCTACCACTCACAATATACTCCATGACATAGTTTTTTTTCTGGTTTTATGGGGACTAGAGGGGAGCTTTGAGACTGAACAGCATCTGGGACTGCTTAAACTGTGGCAAGGAAGCAGAAGACAAGTGCTAATGAGAGGTGAAGAGGTGAAGGCTGAAACATCCTTACACCCAACCATAAATCTGCACCTACTATAACTATTAAAGTCAGTGGGAATATTGTACGTGGTGGCCTTTTGGGATAAGACTACTCTAAACATCTCCTTCCTACAAATAACAGTGAATTAACTTTTTAAAAAAACTGATGCTTGGAGCTTGTTTGCATTTTGTCTGCATTACATCTGACTGTCCTTTCAAAGGATATTTAATTGATTTTGTTCTGCATTGTAAAGGTTCCTGTATGTCAGCAAACCAGTTCAGTGGCAATGTGCAGGTAAATGTCAGGCTTGTCTTTTAAGTATTTTTGAAGGAATGCTTTTAGCAAAATGGGGAGGAAGATTGCGCGGGTTAATTCTTTTTCGGATATGTAATACTGCTTCCACGTCTTGCTCTAATTTCAGTTTTTAAATTGATTTGACTTAGGTCCACAATGGCCTGGCCTCGCATGATGACTGAAATGTAGTAGTAGTAACTCCAAGTTAGAAGTCAAACATGCACATATACTGGCTGTGGTACACTTTGCAGACAGGCTGGCATGGGCAGCATCGCTAGTGCAGGAGGACAGAGCTGACATTGAGGGAAATTCTGTCACTGTCACAAGAGTTAGCAATGGTGCTTAGATACCATGAGACTTTATTCATCAGTTCTTGAGTAAAAGCCCCATAGTTGAAAACAGATGTTTTGCTGGTGAGCAATATACATGATCTCTGATACCCATTCCACCAGGGTCACTCATTGTTTCCACAACATATGTTGACCATTCCTTTCCTTTTCTTGTAAACACTATTAAACCATGACTGAGGCAATGGCTTAATGTCAAATTTAGTAATTTCTGTATTTTAGATCCAGTGTATCTCTGGCCAGTCATGAAACTCCGTTTGTTTCTCTACTCGGGATGAAGATTAAGTTTTAGAGAATCTTCTGAATGAAAGAAGGAGAGAGGTTGAGAAAGAGAAAGGAAAGAAAGATTGTATAGGCTTAGCCAGACTTGGAAAAATGTTGGTGTATTAATCACTACTACCCTTGACACATGAGCTGTGTCCATTACTGCAAAAAAACAGTCTTAACTTGGACTGACTGACAGAGGTGAACTAAACTGAGAAAACACCACCACCACCATCAAAAACAACAAAACCCACAAAAAGCAGGAAATATTTTAACCGATTTAACATCTCAGGTTCAGCCTCAGCCACTTTATAGGCTCTAAGTTTTTTCAGTTCTTCTCTAGATTTACATGGTAGATACAGCTCACTATTGTAAGTGGCAGTCAGTCTGACAGTCACATCTGTATAGTCTGAGTTTGCATATTTCAGCAATTTAAGTTTTTTTTTTCCTGTTTTAACATGTTCACTTTTTTTAAGAAAAAATAAAATAATCCTTAGTGACTGCAAATGTCTTAAGTTCGCACATTAACACTTCAAAAATCACCCGTTGCTGACACTGTGTACCTCTAAAAGGTGCAGATGAATGGGTGCTTATCCTCAGTTAGCTGTAATTGTAGACAAGGATAAAATATGTTCATTTACATGGTAGGATGTGTGGTAGGCTGTACTCTGTGCGTATTATCTTATTCTGCACTTGTAGAGTATTGGCTCAACTTCACACATTGTCACCTATTGAAATAGCAGGTACACTTTTTATTCTAGTCTGTGCAGAACGTCCTTTAGGGGTGTTTGATATGAAGGAAGTAAGAATGTCAAGTAGGTGACATTAAATGGTGCTGTTGGAGGTCATAGTTCTGAGGGGGTTTATATTTGTGTTTTGGAAGCTGAGCGCATCTCCAGTGTCATAGGCTTCACATGAAATGAATTCTCTTAGTTGTGTGTCATAACTTGGCTTCTGATAGTGGTAGACAGAGATTAAAAAACATCAAGTGCTAGTAGGGAAAGACAGCATCTCCTTCCTTTCACACTATGCCATTAAGGCCTCCGGTGCCCAGAAATCCAAGGAAGTCTGATCTCCACTCAGACATTTGCACATCCTTTAGAGAGGTAACACAGGTCTCACGATCCTTTATCCTCTGCAAGGTGAAAAGGATTAAAGATAGTGTGGGGTTGTGAGCAAGGTGAGGGTTCAGACCATTCAATTCACTGCTTCAGCACCCTCCTCTACATGAGAAATTGCCCAACAAATTTCGGCCAGGAAAAGTTGCCACTATAGATTTACCAGTTGTTCATATAGCTTTGCAGCCTTACTTCTGCCAGCAGCTGTATCAAATGCTCTAGAGGAATTATTATTTACTGTATATGTGTATATATTTATTTTATTTTATTTTATTTTATTCTTTTTATTTTTTTATACACACATGCACACTTAGGTATATGGAAAGGTCAGTGCAAGACAGCAGCTGCCATGTGCTCTCACTCTAATGTGACTGTGAATAATACAAACGTTTCTAATCTTTCTAAAATCTTTTGCTAAACACAGAACAAATAACATAGTTCAGGTTGCCTTGTAAAGGAAAAGAGAATGAAATCCTTTGGTTGAAATGCAAATCAAAGCAAATATATTTAGTAGATTATTAAATGAAATTGAGTGGGGGGAATGACAAGCATAGTTACTCTGTGGTTTTAAACTCTGTCTTATTGTAAACAGGACTTTGTTTTTGGTGGTTTTGCTCCTTCATTTGATCTTTAGATTTGTCCTTTGTTTTGCACATTTTATTAATTTCGTAGTTAGCGTTCCTGGAAAAAGAGTGGAATGTACAGAATTTGGATTCCATCACCCGAAAAACTACGGGTCAAGGAAGTCATTCTCCCAAAGCTTTGAGTATCTGTTTGTGTGGATATGACCGAAAAAAAATAAAAATAAAAGTTTATCAGAACCAGTCTGATGCAAAAAATAGTTACCAACAGCTGCAAGGACAGATTTTCACGTGGTACTTAGTACAAAAGATCCATGTTCCATTTCAAACATTATCCAGTAGCAAGTGGCCAACCTTTAGAGCTTCAGGAGCAGCTAACGTGGTCTTTTTCTTCCACGTTCAATGACATTGCCCATTTCTGAGTTTCAAGCTTTGAGTTTTAGGGGCAGGGAGGAACATGGGAGAAAAAATACCAATTTTTTTAAAAATGAAACCAAAGTGGTTTTAGGTTTATCATCAACTCTGCATTTCACCAAGAACATTTTAATGTAATAAGGTCCATTCAAGGAACAGGCAAAGGGCCTTCAAAACTCAGCCAGGTATGGAATGAGAAAAAATTACAGGATCTACATGATTTGAGAGTTCCTTGCTGTTTTGAACGTTCTGCAGTTCAAGACTCAGATCTACATCTTTCATAGAATTTAGCAGTATGTGTATATTTCTATACCATTTTTCTCATGCTAATTGGATAAACAAGGCATTCGGAATATAAAGGGAGTAAGAGAATCTGGCAGTGTGACATCTGAAATCGGGTTAGCACAGCAACGCAAGGACATACCTAAGTGCCTGCCAACTTTAGTTTTCTCATTATTTCAGTCCACTGTCACTAACAGAACTTCCCTCACTTGGTCACACGCCCAGGAAGGGTTCTTCACCACCTAATGCTTCTTTCAGCTCACCTCTAGGGTGAGCATCCTCCATGCCTAGGAATGGCAGGCTGGCGCACTACTGAAGGAGGTGTCCTTTGATTAAAGGGAATGAGCAGACTCATCTAGTTTTGCCTCTGCAATCTTTAAATTGTTAATGTGTCCCTGTTTAACATGCAAAGAAGTACCAACAAGGCAGTTAATTGCCACAGAGCATAAGGAATATTTACATGTGACCTACCAAGGCTTTGGTATATAAGTTCTCTTTTTTTGGAGATGTATAAATGTTCTGTGGCCGGTACAACAAGTAAGATATATTAGAGTATGTGTCAGGGGTAAAATGCTTGTGTATCCTTCTGGTTTTGCTCCGACTACCTTTTTCTTGTATCAGAATAATTTACCATACATAGAAAGGTGGTTCCATGCTGTCCCTATAGCCCCGGTCTGTCCTGGGAGTTTGCACACACAGAGCAATGTTTGACTAATAATTCTAATTTATAAACCATCAACAATCCTAAAAACAGATTAGCCAGCGAGGACTTTTTGTGACAAATACCATGGCACTTTTCCATGCCGAACCACATAAAAGGACTCCGGGTCAGAAAAATGCATTCATTTAGGATCAAGTCTAGCAGAAGTCCCACGATTGCCAATGGAACAAGAATAACACCCCTGTTGCCAGACTTTTTCTAGGCAGTGGGTGGCCATGGATAGAGTGCTGTCCCTTCCCCCACCAACATAGTCTCTGTGTTACAAGTTCATTTCTTTTGAAGTCCAGCAACTACACAGGCTCAGGATAGCTGGCTATCAGCCTGGACTTGCATTCCTGCTTTGGCTGCAGGGGCTCTGACAGCAAAGGTAGCTGTGATGGTTAACTTCACTCCTGGTATGGCACAAGTCTGGTGGAAAACCTTAACAACTTTGGAGATGCACGCTGAGGTCCGTGAACAGAGCACACAGGGAGCTCTGAGCCACCTCTGTCACCTCCCTGATGCTGCAGGGCTACGTGCTCTGGTCTCAAGTCTGAGCGATTTCTACGTGCCGAAAGTTACCCTGACATGTTCAGCAAACCAGAGCTCTTAAGAAACGGGAGCGGCCAGGTTCCTCTGAGCCAACGCGCTGATGGGTGCAGCCTCTTTTCTTTGAGCACAGACCTGGGCCCAAGGGAGGGGAGCTACTTACAGCCTCTGGAGAGAGCCACAGATGTCCAAGTGAACTGCCTAAGTCTGCAAGGTCAGTGCAAAGCAGGTAGAGCAAGGCTAAGGATTTGAGAAACACGTTGATCCCCTGCCGAAACCAGTGAGGGTTTCAGCTACTTAGAGGGAAGAATCTGAAAACTGATGAACTTGGCCCATCTGTTGGGTTCACCTATCTGAACATATATTCTCCGAATCAGAATGCTGTTTTCCATCTGAATGGAGCTTTCTCATCAAGCAGGTATCTTTAGGGGAAAAAAACAAACAACTGAATAATTGAAAAAGAAACATAATTTTGGAAGATGATAAAAGTTAAGAAAATGGGAAGCGACTAGAGGCATAAAATAATATATTTGCCAGGTCCAATATTTACTTCCTCTAGTTCCGGAGCTGTATGATGGGTGGATGAAGGCAAATGTGCCTTATTTATAGTAGATTTATGTAAATACAGAAGAGCTTTTCCAGGACCTACATATATTCACCAAATATGAAAACTGTAGTAAATTATTACAGTAAAAATGTCAGAAGCTGCTCTGAAATCAGCAAAGAAAAAAGCCTTGGTTCTTCAAACCCAGCTACATAGCCCCATTTTATATGCTAATACCCTTACCCTCTGCTGGTACCCACATCCACAAAGGTTTGTGATGAACTTAGTAGCGTATCCTGAATATCAACACCCCTGGATGTTTTGCATAAAAGGGTAAATTTAAGGCCTTCTCTCATGTCTTTTGATGCCAACTTCTGTCTTTCGTGGGCATATTTGTAAAATACATGCTGCAGTTCAGTGATGACTCTTCAGTCAAGTTCAGGCTTCTGCCAAAAGGGCTGGTCCATCCGTCCCTTCCTGTGTTTGCTGTCCTGCGCCAGCACCAGCGTTTGTGCCAATATAACACACACTTCCCCAGCTGCAGGGTGCATGCGATAGAGAACCGATTCAGGTGAAAGCTGACACGTTTTTGTTGTAGAGTGATTGCAGAGCTGTATCTCATAATCCAGTACCTAACTCACTTTCTTCACCGGTGCCAGCCTGAATGCACTAAGTAAAAAAACAGCATTCGTTTGAATCAGTCCAGTTCAGACTTACTGGATCAATACCATGGGCAGTTGAGACCATATCTGATGCGTGTTGATGCTGCATTGCAAAGGTGAGTTGCCCAAAAGAAGCTGAAAGCAATTAGATTTGCCCTGTGGTGAATTCCCCATTCAAGCACAGTTCTCAGCTATTGCTGGTGCTTCATCCTCCTTCCCGTGTGCGTTAGTTCTGGTACAAGGATACCCTGGGTTGGGCACAGGTGCGGCCATATTTTAAGTTTGCCACATTATGCTCTGCTTACTCTCAGCTGATGTTTGCTCTGAGCTGGTGAGAGAAGGGGGAAGAACAGAGAAAAGAAAAAAGCCCAGGAGCAGAAGCTGTAGGAGCTCACAAGAAAAGACCCTCCACCAAGTTCTGTGTCCCAGATCTGCTGCCTGACTCACAAAGCTTCACACAACCCCCTGACAGCCTTCCCCGCTGAGCTGAGCTGTCTTCCCTGCTTACCTTTGATCATAAGTAGTGCATTAACTTGTATATTGCTGTATTCTTCTTTTGTGTCTTGCTAGTACAAGGATGTATAAGATGTGGGCTAGATTGACACATGCCCTCACATTCCTTTCAAAAGGATGTAGAAAAATGAGAATGTAGCTGTAAGTTTCAATCTAAATTGATTTTTATTTTTGTTAACACTGTCTAGAAGTTGCAACACGTAGGGTATTGTAGACCGAAGTTTATAGTGCTGCATTTAACCACACCTTTCACATAGCTCGTAAAACAGATTTCCAATAGCTGTAATTTTAAATTTGTCTCCTTGGATGCAGTGGAAAATGTGACTTTCATGCTTTTCTGTAAGTTTACAGCATCATAAATAACACACAGATCTGAAGTGTTTTAAGTACATCACTATGCTATTTTAAACAAAGTAGTGAAAATATGTAGCGTATAGTGTCCAGTTGTTTTTACTTCTTTGAAGGGCAGGATTTCTCCTGCCTGCCTGATTTTTGATTTTGTGTAACATTAAAAATTCTTTATGTGCTGTACCTCAAAGTTAAAGGAGTTTTAAGTTAGATGAAACCTAGGTGAAGAAAGCGAACATGAAAAAACCCAGTGTGGTATTGCTACTTAATGCAGGTTTCAGGGTTTACAGAGTTCCAATAGACTTTTCAGCAAAATTTAAATCTGTGATAGGCTTAATATCCAAAATCTTATAAAATCTTCTGACAAAACAATCTTTGAGTTGATATTTAACATGGGAATAGCTTTCAACATGCCAAAAAGACTTTGTCAGTCTCCATAATCACAGTATGTTTATTACACTGTACCAGTTTAACACTTTTATGAAATGAATCATTGCTAAAAAACCTGCTTCTTATTTAGGATTATATTAGTATCATGCATAATATAAATAGCTGATAGAGTGTATAAACTTTATGGTTGTTAAATTTAACTACCGATCTGATTAAAAAAATACTTTAAGCAAATTTCCATCCTTTAGGGGTTAAAAGTTGGATGTATTTTTTCTGAGGAATGGCTGTGTTCTAGGATAAATTTTTGAGCATTTCTGAGCCTTTTCACATGCACAAGGACTTGGGGTATTTTGTCATAAGCGTCACTCATAGAAACAGTAAGTCCTGAATGTATTAAAAGATGGTGTGGTCTCCTAGTCAAATAACGCAACTGGTGTTCTTGAACGTTCTGCTTCAGTGAACCCTTCACACGCCACACATGGAACCAGTAAAGGAGCACTGTTTCTTTCATGAAATGGGCCATGCTGTTTCGTTTGAAACAACATGTGTTTCTGCTGGGTGTTCTGTGGTTCTGTCTCAACAACATTACTCAGAGCTCAAATACAGCAGGTATCAGCCAAGGAACTCTCAAGTATCAGAGGGACGAATAAATCATATTTTCAAGAAACACCCATCCCTTTCAAACAGATACACAGCTATACATCTGAGGCGTATTGCACTTGAAAGAAATAGTTTAATCTTCTTGCTCTTCCAAAAATCGAGATGCCAAAGGACTTCCAGTAACAACTTAAATGAAAGTCACAGGAGAGGGATTGAGGCCTCTGTCTGTATTGCTGAAAATCATAAAACCAAGCCCTTTCCCCGTCTCTGTACCACTGGTGACCTCTAGTGACCAAGGAAGAGAACAGGTATTCAAAGTTTCTCCAAAGCATTTGTTTGCAAGAACGTGAAATACAGTTGCGTCCTTTTTTTCGGTGCTAAAAATTCTGACATCAGCTTTCAGTTTGCAATACTTTCCATACAAAGTAATACTATAGCAACTTAGTGTATTAGGGGAAGCAAAAAGATTTATGCTAATTGTAAGACTGCAGAAAATTATGCTTGTAAAAATGGATTTTGTGCAAGAATATTCACGTTTCATTCATCTATTTCAGGCATTTGTCACTTCTTCACTCTCTGAAAAGGAACCAAAGCTACATTGGAGATGTCATGCTTCAGCCAGTGCAGGCTACAATGCAGAAGCTCAACATGTCCATCAAGCTATGCATGAGGCTTAAGTAGGTAACGTTGTTATTAGCCAGTTGGAATTTAGGTGGGAAAGTGGAATACTTAAGTACCCCCTTGTAAAAATAATGGTCAAAGACGACAACAGTTCAGAGCCTGAGACTTTATTTATTATGACGTCTCTTTTTATTATAGCATGCTGTGATGTGAGATCAGGCTATTGTTTGCCATGGGAAGGCATAAAGATAAGAAAATCTCTCTCATGTATTTCCTTCACAACAATATTGTTGAATGCAGATCAAAATGCAAAGCAGTTGTGAACTTCACAGCTGTCCTGTCAGCTAGGGAAGCAATGGGCAGCTACAAAGGTCCAGGCACTCCATGTCACTTAGGCAAAGTGCCTTGGTAGATATAACTTCTAAAGGGTGTATAGATCTCTCCCTTGAAGTGAATCTCTGTACTTCACTGAAAACTTTAAGTAATGATGAATTTTCTTTGGCTAATGTTAACTTGGTGACGTGCAAATAACAGAGAATTCAAGTTTAACAGTCTTAAGTGTAGTAAACTGTGCTCTAAGAGAAGCAGTACTAGAAAATTATATATGAAGGAGTTAGTAGCTGAATGTATGTGTGAATACTGTTGAGATATATATTGTAATAGAAACAAGATAAAGTACAAGAAGGGGTGCTTACAGCAGGGCTGAGAATCTCAGATCTCTCCTTCCAGGACTACCCTAACAAACAGCAAGAAGAGTTTTGCTGCTGCATCCTGCCTGCTGTTCTTAATCACTTTGCTGCACTGTAATCCAATTTTAAAAGAAAGACTCACAGTAGCGTACTTATTGGTAATAAAGGACACTAGTAATGCGGACTTGAGTCTTCTCGCTTTGATAAAGGAATTGAATCTCTGAGTGCTCTGAAATGTAACCTGTTACAGAAGAGGTGGGCAGTTGCCCTCTTCTCTGATTACATTTTAAAAGAGAAGGATCCCGAGATGGATTCTTAATTGGAGATCCTGGATGAGCTGAAGGCCTCTTCCTGCAGCACTGTGTTGAGCGTCTAAGCTACAGAGAGGCTCAGTGTTGCAAACAGCCATTGCTGTTGCAGAATGAACATTTCCTATGAGATGGTAACACACAGGTCAGCATGCAGGCCCTGTAGGTTGCCACTCCAACTTGCCTTCATCTCATAGACATCTTCTGCAGGTTTCTGGTGTTTTCTACAGAGATCAGAGGCCTAAAACCCTTAGCTGTTTCAATTGTTTATTGGGTCTGTCAGGAGAGGGCTAATGACCTGGGGTCAAAGAACTTTAGTATTACAGTTATTGAACATCACTTGAGTAAAAGCATGTGTTTGTATGTGTGTGAGAAGAAAAGAAGGTGTGTGCAGAAGCTAAGTCTTCACTGTAGTATAAACCATGCCAAATCCACTTACACATATGGAGACATAAGTTCAATCTTAAAATCTGTGTATTGGGTGGCAAAGCCAATTACATGACTTCATTTCTGATGTAATTTCATGACTGTGGGCAGTGAACACAAGGTACCTAGCTACAACTGTTTAAGGTTTCTGCAGCTTACATAAGACCTTACCAGACAGTGAATTACAGTAGCTTGCTGTATGCAAATTGCTGCAAAACCTTGGAACTGGTAAACTTCTTTATTATAAGGCATAGTAAACAGCTTGAATCTTGATTCAGATGTAAGCAGAACATTCTCAACGTAAACGATTTTACTGTGTTGTCGTGTTGGCTGTCTAGCAGTGGTCCTCTGACTAGGGTCTGCAAGGTGATAGTGATCCAGAGTGCTGCACGTGTTGCCTGAGGAGCACGAGTCACGCATTTGGAAGTACAGTAGTACCTGTTGCTATTAGTGTATATGGATTCATGTGTCACAGAAATGAGAGTGCATTGCTGTAGTTAGCCCCTTTGTCCCTGAGAGCCTGTTTGTCATCCCTGCTTGTCACACACAATTTACCTGTCATGCCTGGCATAACCCAATGAAGATGAAACCTGCATCAGTCCCCAGTCTTCATGAGAGTCTGTGAAAAAACAGATCTGAGGATTATTGATCTATTGTAGGAAATTCTCCTGCTTATTCTTACAGGAGTTTATTACTAAGCTTTCTGTAGGGGCTTGACTCAGTTGCCCACCATGCATAGTGCCACTTGCCATTGTCTTACAGTACCCTAATGCTCTAGAAGGCACATGTCTGCCATATGTCCCGTGTCATACCTAGCAGCCATATACAGCTGAATCTGAAGCTTGGGAACTTAGTTTGAGAACTAAGTCACTGTTATAAACTTAAAAAATAATAGTACGCAGGTAGCAAATGTGTACTCCTGTTGCTTTAAAGAAAGCCAAAGTGCTGCTCTGTTGGGGCATCACTGTTCAAGCCCTGGAGGCTGCGGGTACCTTAGACCTATTCTGACAACAGCAGCCTCTTCTGAAGATTCAGAGGGGATACTTCCTGCTTTTAAAATGGTGTTAGTGACTGGATCATCCATAGTCTGAGCCTGAATGAGAGTAAAAATCACAAGAGAACTCATTATGAGTATGAGGATGTAGGATCTACTAGTTCTAGTTTAGGAGTGTCAAACTCATTTTCACCGGGGGCCACATCAGCCTCGCGATGGCCTTCAAAGGACCGAATGTAATTTTAAGACTGTATAAATGTAACTACTCATACAGTACAATTCTACAGTAGAATTCCTCTAGAACAATTCTTTTATGTATTTTCAGGTGGAATCCAATTTTCTTCCCAGTGCAATTTGACAAAAAAAAGCAAGTAAAAGTGAACCATTTTAGGGGATGTAGAAAGTCGGTCAGTCAACATTCTCAACCATCATAAAAATTAGGTTTCCAAGTGTGTTCAAACTGTAGTTACTTATATTAAAATGTATAGCTATCCTCCTGCTTGACCAGAAAGATGGAGGTATTCAGTTGTAACAATTCGCAAGGTGAAATAAGATAAACATTTTAGATAAAATTTCCTTCTTCCTAATTTAAATCATAATTCAAATTTATAATTTAAATCAGTTTTGTCTGAGCTGCATTCAGTAAACCGTGGGTCAGCAGAAGGAGCACGATGTGGAATATGATTCCTGCTCTGCCTCTCTATGGCTGAGAGAAATACAGAGCCAGTGCTGGACTCGGAAGACCAGCGTGAGCACACGAGGAACATCCTTTCAGGTGGTCTCTGTCACATCTTATTCTGCTGAATAACTAAGTACCTACAACTTTGAAACAAGCTTTCAAACCATCAGGAGCTGTGTAGGCCTGCTAAAGTATGTTTTTGTTATTCTATTTATTTATACAATTGACAAAAACAGATCAGGTGCAAAACCCCAATTTTGAATAGGTTAAATTTAAGAATGTTGCAACCATCAGAAAATGAAATGCTTTGCTCTCTAAACATTCCTACTAAACATCTGGGAAATCTTAGCTTAAAAATAGTGCAGCAGGCACAATGGAAAATCCTTGAGAGTGATGACAGCTCTGATTTCACATGTATTTATAATCCTGCACTTAGTTTATTTTCTTGGGATTGCTGAATTTGACAGAGACAGATATCTGAAAATAACTCACATGCTAGCTGTCAGCCTCTCCTTAAAATGTGTGGTCAATAGATCAAGGGAACTAAAACACAAGGGGCTCAATGTTATTCTCCGTTACAAAATGCAGAGCGGATGAAGCATTTTATAGTTCCTGAATGAAATGCTCATATGTGAAAAAATAAATAGCTGACAGTCTCTCACTTCAGCAACTTGTGTATGGTGCTGAATTCAAACTACTACCTGCAATCTGTGAATGAAGGACTATGCCACTGTAAAACAAACATGGAAACACGAAAATGAGAGCTATATGAGACATTTGCTACAGGTGGCAAACTTTGTCTGGTTTAAGGGTCAGTTTTTCACCAAGCCTGTGAAAGATCCTTCCTCAATAAAGAGGATCTTTTGTGGAATAACTTCTAGGGAATTTAATAAATATATAGATCAATCTCCTCCATTCCTGTAGGCATTATGGGGAATCCATAGTTTTGGCAGGGAGGAGAAACAGGACAGACCTAAATGAAACTAAAAATGCTTTGAGACAGAAATTTTGCATTTTACATGTCTGCATTATCTAGTATAAAGAGGACAGTTTCTTCAAATTGAACTACATTTGGTGCCCTAGTACAGGCAGCTGGGATAATGAGTTAATGTAAAAGGCCAACGTGTTACTTTCCATTCACCAAGCAAAGATAATAAGATGAATTTTTAAGTTCTCCAAATATGAGGTGGAAGACATCAGTCATTTCTTCTTGCTGTCCCCAATTCTGGGATTCCTTGTGTGCTGTCAGTAGTTATGCCAAGGTAAGCAGGAAGGGGAATGAACTATTTACCTCCATTTTCTGTATCCGCTAGGCACTGCATAAATTTTCAAGAGAGAACCTACCAGTAAGTTGCTGTGGATCAGATTAGACAAAATTTCTTCCACATGTGACAACCATGTTGTTCATTAACCACCTAGCTTCAAGAAGTCTGTTCCATGCAGTTATCTGGCAGCTCATTGCTCAGGGGGTTAAGTTCTGCTTCTTCAATTGAATGATTCTGAGGAAAATTCAGCAAGGATCTCCCTGGAGCTCCTCCTTAGCCTCACTTGGAGAAAGAACCATAAGCGTGGGTGTACATGTACATATGTATGAGCACCAGAAAAAGAGATCAGTTGACTACAATGACTTAATCTGCATTAACAATGATTTTGAGTCACCTTATAGGAAATATCTTGTTACAGGTGTCTGTTGGTTTAGGAGGTATGCCACTTATTATTTTATAAGTAAATAGAAGATGTGTTGTGAGTAGATCATTAAATGTGATACAGTTTCTAATTTAATGGTTATTATTTTTCCCGATCACAATTTTCTGTTCATACCAATCTACTACTTCGCATCATTCACAGCTCCCAGCCACATACGGTAGTATAAACACGAAAATCAATATGTGTGACAGATGATACACAATCTACTACTTGCAATCGTGTGACACTTGAGATGTTTCTAAATATGTGGAGGGTTCTACACTATTGGAAAAAAGTAACAATCACATTCCATAAGTAGGACTTAACTGTGTAAGATGCAAAGCAGTACTGGTAACACTGAGTCATGTGAGTGCTTCCTAGTGCATTTTTTTTTTTAATTAACTTTAAAAGGTCTGTTTAGAAGATAGAATCATACATTGATTTGTTTTGACGTAACATAGCATTACCACAAGGTACATAGCAAATAAGAGAGGTTTTCATCAGCTTACAACTTGGACTTTCCTGTTGGCAGTATTAGCCTGCAACAATCCAGAATTTTAGAACTTCAGGACATATATTTTTTAAAAGCTGTAACAAGCCATTGAATGATCACATGACACTGAAGTAATTGGAAAAATATTTAATTTTTCAGATATTTTACAAGCTACTCTGTAAGCATAATTTCATACTGTTCTCCAGTACTTGTTGCCAGGATCACTTATTACCAAAGACAGTTGATTTCTACAGCATATAGAAGCCAGCCTCTTTATGCACAAATTTGGAGACAAGCTTTCTGCCCTACAGTGTTAGAAGTTTTCATTTCATGTTTAACAGAATTAACAGAATAGGCTAACAGGCTGTAGAAATAGAAAAGGCAACTTTTCTAGTAGTAACATACTATACTTAGTTGCTTTTTGTTTTTCATAGGTGATGGTACTCCTACCTTTAACAATTCTGTTCCTCAGGAGCAGTAGCTGATGCAACTCCACTGATGGTAACGGCTGATGGTTTCCTCCAGGGCAGGATTGCACCAGCTGCCAATATGTCAGCCACTGCAGATAACTCTTTGTTACTGATGATTAATGTATCTCTGTGAAGAGTTAAGTGCACTGATTTGTGTTCTTCCTTGCATTACCTTAGCTCAATTGTACATTGGCCCAGTGGGCTGCTTTAACCTGAACCTCAGGGTGCTGAGAGTTTGCTGCCGCCACGAATATGGTCTGTTTTCTTGGCTAGTTATTTCTCTGTTGCTTGTATCTATATTTACTGTCACTCCAGGAATTCTGAGGTGCCTATATTTGAATGTGTGAGGACAAGAAAATAACTGCAAATGGAGCTGAGAAGAATTGGAGAAGGGTTCCAAATATTTAGACAACTTATTCGGGAGAACTGGGCTTACAAAATCCTTCTTAATGATGCACTTTCCTCTGAGTTGCTTACAGGTGGCTTTCTGAATTTTCTCTCCAATTTCCGTTTTGTTTCTTAAATCACTGTTTGTCATGTAGGACATCTATTGCTGCTATGTCACTTTTTAAATTTAGAAGATTGGATTTACTTTAGCGTTCTTGCTAGCAGTGGCAATGACAGCAGATTTCAGAAAAGCAATATAAGGCAACTGAAGCAGAGATTGACAAGTGTGAAGATAAAGAGCATTCTATAGAGAATATGGGCTCTAAGAGAGATGGAGGAACTGATAGAAGGATCAAGATCATAAAATCACACTAGAAGCAAAATTCCTCTGTTCTTCAGCAGTCAATAACCAGTCAATGACAATCCCACTGACATTTTGGCTGTTGCTTTTCTGTGCGGAAGATCTGTATGTGATGCCACCTTCAGGGGAGACTCATGAGCCCTGCAAGGGAGAAAGGAATATATTATACATTAACAGCCTTCTCAGTATTTCATCTCTGCACCTGAGAACAGAATTGCGGTTGAATCTGAACTCACTGGCCTGGAATCAAGTCAAAGGAGTCCTAAACACTTGTTCAGGCAGCTGTGCTTGAATCCAGATGTGTGTAGACTATGCGTCTGGTGTATAGAGTCAGAGATGTGAAGCTCAAGCATTTCTTAAGCAAGCATTGTTTCCTGGTCAAGCATCTGTACAGCATGGCACTGCACATTCTAGGAGACTATGTGGAATTACGTGGTGGCCATCAAGTATTTTTTTTTTAGACAGATAACCCATAATAACTGCTGCCCACTTTTTTAATTTAAAAAAAAAAAAAAGCCATTGTTCCTGTGATTTCTACTAAAAATAAAGAAAATTTGACGTGCATGGCCAAATGCATGTATCAATAATTTCTACAAAGCAAAGTGATTATTTGATTTGCCATAGGTTTTGTATCATGCTTGATTTCAGAGATACAGGGCTTAGTTTAAGCACCTTACTTTGTTTTTTAAATGCGGAGTGCCACAAATACAGGTCTGCAATATTGCTCACACACAGATTCCAGGATTTCAGGGCTCACTTCAGCCTCCAGATGATGAAGGGATAGAAACCTGAGAAGGATGCCTTCTCAGTTAAAACTTCTAAACTTGTTTCTTGCATATAATACATCTAGGAACTCTAAAGATCCTGGCTGTGGGGCTACCTATCATCAGGCTGCTTTAAGCCTGCCTTCTGTGCATTCCCGTGTCCCAAAGAATCCCCACGTATGTCTGCATGCAGTGGCACACCCTGGGAGCACAGCTTTCTAGGCAGGCAGAAATTTAACGGTTTTCTATCAGATTTATTGGAACTGAGACATCCCCAAAACTATTTCAAAATCAAAACATCCTAACAAAAATATACTCTAGGATTTTTTTTTTCCAAACAATTCTAATAGGAGCAAACAAAGCACATCTTAAAAGCTAGGAGAGGAGCTAATAGGGAAAGAACCTGTACCTGTGGCAAAACATCTAATTGCTTGCTGTAAAGGTTGGGGGGAAAGGGAGATACAGTAGCCACCAACTACATAATTACCTGGCCATCTAACTGGCATTTCCAAAGCCAGTGTGGAAGAGGAAGTAGTTAGAAAAAACAGATTGACCCTCATATATGTATATATCTCTTTTCCCCTCTTTTGTAACACTGTGTAGAACTTGTATCATTCAGCAAAGTGTGGGTTATCTAGTAGGCATGATGTTTATTGGTTACAAATTCAGTACAATGCACAGTGATCCTAAAGCATTAAATCTATTTCTCCTTTAAACCTTTGGTCTCTGTAAAGAGGTGAAAGTGTCTCAGCTACATACACACACCTCCAGTCCTTCCTTCTGAAAGTGCTTATGTGACAGGCAGTAATTCAGGAAAGGTTGGGAAATAATAGGAATCGGTACTGCTTAGTTAAGTCAGGTCAGCTAGATGAGGAGTCTCTCCTAAAAAGGAGGTCCGGGTGTTTTGGTACCATTTTATGAAGTGTACATTGAAAAGAGATTTTGTCAGTAGTGAGACATTTTCGTCAGGGAACAGTGGACTTAAGGGGTTTACGCTTTGAAGCCAGAGGAAACAGAAGTCTTGTCAATACAGAGCTGACATTTGTGAGTTACGGAGCTCCTCTGTGGTCTGAGGGAAGCTTTCTGTTACATTTAGTTGCAAATGAGCATCCTACACATTTTATATACCCTCTTCCTCTCCTGTGGGTAGCTGCATTCATTATTTGCACCTTTTCCCTCCTCAGTGTTTATAAGTGGGGAGTGTCTGGAGGTGGAAAAGGTAGGCAGAGTGGACAACTTTTAGACGGGTTAAATAGATGGTCAGGCTTCAGGCAAAAGAGACCAGTCTAGGATCCATCTGAACCAAGGGACAAGCTTTGGCACTTCAGAAACTCACAGCTCCTTTTTGGGGCTCTCCCTCTGAATTGCCTCTTTCCATCAGCTGTAGAAGGAGCTGTGGTTCTCCAGCCGTGTAGTGAATTTGCATGAATACTTTTTTTGGTGTACACAGGAGATGCATAAAGATATTCATTTCTTACTCCATGAAAAATATTCATAAGATATTATTAGAAGGGACATAGAACATTATTGTTATTGGAGATATTCTCCAAACACAGTCTTAGAAGAAAATGTCTGTTATAATTTGGGAGCAGTCTTAGAAAGAGAAAGGATGCATAATGAAAGTGGTTTCTTGTGCTGATTAGCAACAGACTTGGAAGGCAGAAAGCTCTGTGCCAGCATTTCTTACTGCAAAGGTCTGCTATGACCTGATAAAGAAATGTTCAGAAAAAAAGATAAGGATGCATGCACAGAAAAAAACCTGTTAATGTAACATGGTTGCAAGCATTATTCTGTCTTATGGAATGGAGGTGTCTGTCAAAATGTTTGTTACCCCTGTTTGTTTGGGTAACTCAAGGGGTCCTCAATAACTAGGGGTGTGACTCATCATGACACTTTGCAGGCTGGAAGTGGTTTTGCTTTTAATGCTTATTTTTATGGTGCACTGAATATTTAGGAATATGTTATAATAATATATATAATATAATATATAACCTGTGACTAGTGCAAAAGAAAATAGTCGTCTTTTGTGATTAACAGGCATTTCACGTCCCTGTGCCCAGGCTTTTCCATCTGTGAAAGGGTACATTTTCCATGCATACAAAGAGCTTTGAGATCTGCACGAAGTCTCTCTGTAGTTGTGACTCCTGAGAATATCCTCATCACATCTAGAACGTTTTAGTAAATGCGCGGTTCAGAACGTGGTTTATATACGAACAGAACTTGTCGTTTAGCTGTTGCTTTCCTAATTTTTGTGCTCCCTGCACACTTACTTTGTAGTAAGTACATTCTTTTCAGTACATCCAAAGCTCCAGGCGTTAAACAGCCTCTGTGGCATCTAAGCACTTGTAACAGCTGTTTTAGGAAACGGTCTGGGATGGCCAATAAGCAGCTCAGGAAATGATAAGTGCAGCAGGGTCAGGCTTTTGAGGGGGTGACAACCACAGCTGTGGGGACAGTGGTGGGGGGGCTCAGGTTTGTTTTCTGTCACTTTTGTGCTGTGCTGGATACAAAAGGGAAAAATGACAATGTATAAGACAATACCTACATTCATTCTGTTGTTTACAGGTGAGTGAACATCTCTTTTTTTTTCTCAGCTATTGCTTTCTCTTCAATACTTGCAATTACTTTTTGAAGATATTGCTAAGTCTGTTCTAAATGTTAATTCACATTACTTGATCTGTAAATCATTGTACAATTTTTGAATATCTTTTCTCTTTTCACTAGTATGTTGTACCACATGAATGATTACTTTAGTTACATCTCTATCAGTAAGATATAACTCACTAAAAATCATACAATTATTTTGCCATATTAATATCTGTAGCACCCCTAATAATAAAACTTCAAGAATAAGTCAGGCTATTATATTTTAAAGAAATCTTCTGCAGGTACAGAAAGGCACATCTGCCAATGAAAGGTAAGAGTTCTTGCAACATTAGCCATCTTATATTCATTAATGAATGACAAAAATAAATGTTAATATCAATAATGATCAGTATTCTAACAATCAGTAGTAGAACTAGAGAAATGACAGCACGTAGAGATCATCCCCTTTTTCTGTCAGCACTGCTAGTTACAGCTAAAGCGGCAGGATCCCAGTGATGCTGCAAAGAAAACAAAAAATTGAATGATTTCTGGCCATATAACCTTAAGCACCAAGACTTCCTAATCATCCCACAATGACTTTGTAAATTTACTGAGTAGAAGTAAGAAGGGTGATATCTCACTCTGCAAGTTTCATGACCTTCCCAAGTTCACCATTTGCATTATTAGGGCTGGCAGGACCCCAGTGCCTTGTATAACTTCTCTCTAATGAAAATGTTTCATACTCAGAATTTGTGACTGGATATGATATAACGGAGACCTCTTACATCATTTGTGTCTAATATTAGACAATAATGAAAGGATTTTTATATTTAGCAGTTAGAATTTTTGACTAACTGCATCACTTTCATAAATTTTCACTAGAACATTGTTTCCTTGTAAAAAGAAAAATAATAGGTCTGGGTTGGTGCAAAAACGTAAGACACTTTTTTCTTTACACCTCTGTCCTACTAAAGGCAGCAATAGAGGAAGAATTTATAATAAGAAGGTGCTAAAAGGTGGAGGGGTTTGGCTAATGGACCTTCTTATCATGAATGTACATATGCTTTCAAGATCACAAGCCTGGCTGAGAGTTTATGCCATTCAAGGGAGCTCATGGAGATATGTGTATCAGCAGGCCCACTCTGTAGAGCTGCACTCTTCTTGGCAGAGTCCTATAAAAGCCTCACAGTGACAAAGCGACTTTTCTCCTACCCACTGAGCAACTTAAACCCATTGCTGTTCTCAGTGAGAGAGGCAGCATCTGCCTGTAAATACTGTTCTTCTTTATTGCAGCATCACGGCTGCATCTGTTTGCTCCCTTCCAAAGAACCTGTTGCTGTTATGCCTGGACATGGTGCCATAATTCTAGGAAGAGCTTTGTTAGATAATGAGGTCTTAGGGGACACCAGAATTATGTAAGAAGTTTTATGGTGTCGATTTTTTTAAACTTGTATGTCCGCGAAACTCACGTGGCACAGCATTGTACCCCTTTGCTGTTTCAGAGTCAGTTATTTCCCATGTGGAACCTTCTGGAACTTCACTGGCTGAACTTGCCTCCGTAAAATAAGTTTTATTTTGTTTTTCATTTCACGACTGAGACTGTCTAAGAAAGCATCTGCTTAATGCTCCAATAACTTAACAAAAGGTATAGCTTTGCTCTCTTCCTGTCATTCAGAAAAACTTCAGCAAAAGTTTTTTTCAGCCCTCCCAAAATCTTTTTTTTCACTAATTTGCAATTGAAGATGAGAAGGAATGTGAAATAAAAGGTGTTTTCCTTTGCTAACTAAAGCAAGCTAGTGAGTGTTATCATCTGTATTATTGTGATTGCTTCTCATCTGAGAAGCATATAAGGCAAGATGAAAAGCGAGAATGAGAGTAAATATCAATAAACAACATCCCAGATGAATTTAGCTGCTGTATCCTGTCGAGCCCCATCAAAGCAAATGAAAATAGTTTTGCTAATTTTCACAGAGTGCCCACATCTAGTAAAGGCTATAGCTCTGCTAATATTTCTTTATGGGTTTCATTTTCATATTCCAAAGCAAGGAAACAATATCTGAGAAGAATACCTATATAATTTTTGTTTTTTAGTCTGAGTAAGTGACAGTCTTGGTTTTTTCAAAACAACTTCTGAGAAATGTCTTAGAAATTTCAACGTGACATGTTCATACTGAAAAGTCAGATGAAGGGAAACATTCCGCATGTAAAATAGCAGGCAAGGTTATAAAATTACGAGCATTTGAAAGCAGGATTTTTTTAACAGAAATTATCAAACAACCTTAATGGTATGATGTATTTCAGCAATTTTTTTTTCTTCAATTTTAGGATACATTCATACCAATATGAATGTTGCTGCAAACACCGCAACACCAGGTAATTCCTCACCTGCTCCCGAAACCCCACAAGCTCCTGAATTGGAAACACCACTACGTGAGAGCAATCCTATTCCAGGTCTGGTTTTGAATTTATTGCTTCCTCCACAGTTCTTCCCTCAGTGTGCAGACCCAAGTCTTGTCAATTCACTGTTCTATTTTTCCTGTTGTTTTCCATCCAATGACTCTTTCTATCCAAAAGCATAAGAAAAAAAATCACAAACACGTACCTATTTAGCAGAAATATATAATCCTTCGTCGTTCAGCATGGTGGGATCTGAAGAAAGCTGCTGTTCTGACTTGGGCATAGTTAGACTAATTATAAATATACGTAAATCCGCAACATACGAGTGCGCTCTGGCACACAAAGCCTTACCCGCCAAACAGACCGAGCGTGTATGAAGGGCGGTAAACAGAAATCAGCGTACAAGTATGGGGAGTGTAGGTACAGAGTAGTTAATGCTGCAGCTTATTATTTTGGCGAGAGATAATGAGCTAGTTTCTTTCTAACACCTGACTATAAAATCAGTGCTTTGTAATCGCAAAACAAAAAAAAAAGGTAGGGAAAACAGCTTTAGCTTCCTAACACATAGTTGTACAGTTTTCTCATGTTTCTAATTCTCATTCTTTCCTTTCTAACAGAAGAACGTCTGTCATCTCTGATAGGTAGGTTGAAAACTGTAGTATGTATACTCCTGCTTAAATATTTTTTTCTTTACCTAAGTTTTGAACTTTTAACTTCTTTTACTGCACTTGGTTATAGAAAAAAAAAAACTGTGTATGGACTTGCCTATGTTAGCCTGAAAACTCTGTTTTTAGGGAAAAGTACTAAAGACACTCTTTAACTGCAAATCATGGTATTTCTTTGGTGATTTGAGTTATAAGAGAATCACTCTACTAGACTAAATAGTAGTAATTTACTTTCTTATTACCACAATTAGTATTTGGGGCTTTTTCCTTCAATAAAATCTGTAGCACAAATAATACTGTGAGCAGCAGTAACTGTTGGTATATTAAGATTGGAGATGAATATGGCACATACTTTGCACTGCCAAAAATAATTGACTGTAATGAGCTGTAATAGGCAGCATTCATTTCTGTACAAATCCAGACTTGAATGAGATTTTTATTTGTAGGAAAAATAAATACCTCGATTTTAACGTCACATATAACCATTTTGTACTGCAAAATTATCCATCACAAATGTAGGTATTATTTTTTCGTTTTCTCAATGGCTTAGAGTCATGAATACCTTCCTTTTTGCTCTTCTAGTGGCAGGAATCAGCATGGCTGTTGTGTTCGTTTTCATTCTTGTAATTATTGGTGTTTGGTATGTATGGAAAAAATCAAAGGTAAGTAGTCCAAGTTTTTACCTTTGAGTATTTGTTCATGTATGTGTATTTATCTGTATATGTTATAGACTACGAAGTGTCAGCTTCCCAATTTTTTCACTTTTCACTCAGATTTATTGTGTTCATTTGCACTGTAGCTGCTTTTCCACTGGGATTTTTTGCCATGGATGGCATTCTTAAAATTAGTCATCTTGTAATCAAGGTTTAATTTACCTCAGCTGACCTCCCTTCCTGGGTCGTATCTGCTCACATTTTAGTTGGAATAGTTCCTGGTTTGCAGTTTTATTCTCCCTTTAATGACAGTTTTGTCATTAAAGGTCCTGCATCAGAGGTGACTATTGCACAGTTCAAGTGAGGTTTTGCTGTCTGCGTTCCTTTGGATACTATAATTGTTTTGCAACTACAGTCTTATCTGTGATGTTAATATTATTAAGAAATTAAAATGTTAGGTTACTTATCTAATAATGAGAATAAATACAGTAACACTATAGGTTCAGATATGTGAAGATAGCCTACTGTATTAATGAAACAAGTTAATATAAGGAAAAATATCAGCAGAACAAATACTAATATTGTATTGACATTACTGATTTTGTTTTTTCTGTAGCTCAGATGCATACTGCAGTGATAATAACATATTTGTATTTCTTGCACAGGGAAGTTTGGTTGAAAACAATTCTTACCCCTCTAGTGAACCTGGAGTGTCCTTACAAGATTTTCAACACTTGAAAACCAACGCGAGTGGCCTTTTGGAAGCGCATTACACTGACAGTGGGAGAGCTGTTGCATGACCCTTTGGTCTGTGCACCTGTATGGCAAAACTGCACGTACCATGGGACTTCAGGTCAGTCATTTTCCCTTTTTCAGTGAGGCTTTCAAATCACTTCAAAATAATTTCAAATGTCAGTTAACAAGAAATCCTGTTACCAACAGAGTCTCAGTCAATGCTATTAAGTAAAGCATGAAAACTGGGGGAAACATTAAAACCAGGGAGGTTCTGAAATGCCTCCTGACGTGACATGCGTTGCCTGTAGCATAACAAGAGAAAGGTCAAACTGCTGCAAAGCCTCAAGCCTTATCATCTCTTTCCTCATCAATACCGTAACTAAATCCAGTTCTGAGAACTGCGTGATTCTAGGGACTCTGGGAAACTTAATCATTGGTATTTATGGCCTTTGCTGTGTGTTTAATCTGTTATATATTGAAATGAGGTGTATTTCCAGCCTACTCTTCTTCCAGTAATATTTTTCATGTTTTTCTTTTCTTATGTCCTTTTTAGGAGGAAAGAAGAAAGGAAAGTCCTCTGTTGTAGCTATTTAAACAGCACTCCCCAAAGAGCTGCATCTTCAAAAAAGTTGAATTCTTGAAATTAAAGAGATCCCAATTACAGAAAGCGGCACACTTAGGCTATGTCTGTTCCAATAAATTAAACGTGCAGAGGAATGTTGCTACTGTTGATATGAGCTGGTATAACCTGTGTTTATGCTTCCATATGTGTGAATTGCCTATTGGGAATGGTTCCTGGAGGGCTCTAGCTTCCAAAATTTAACTAGGGTCAAAATCAATTTACCAGCATCTACAGTAGTATTCCAGTGCCTGGGAGTTTCCTAGGCTGTGTTTAATTTACTAGTCTATATACACAGTGTTATTGTTTAAGGCTATTTTTAAACTACTACTACATTTTTGATGTAGATGCTCATTCATTGACATTTATTAGCAGTCATTAACGAAAGCAGGCCACTGCAAAATTTCGTTTATTTGCTGTGCTCTGTATTTTCTCTTCTGTTGTAGCCGCCTAAAGGTCAGTCGCTCCAATATAAGGCTCATTGCTAAAAGCTTTTTATGGTACCTTAGACTGAAGTGTGAATTTACAGAGTTGAACTGTGTTGCACTCTCTTACTAGGTAGATGCTCTCATAGAACAGAGTAACAGAATAGTCTCACACCCTGACCTGAAGCCAAAGCTTAGCATCCTCACCGAGTGAACTCAGAAATCACTAGTGCAGTATACATTCGTATCCTTGCCTGTGGCATTGCAAGTCTGTGTAAATTAATCTGTGTGAAAACCTGTGTTGCAAGAAGGCTGCCACTAGTACCCAGAGAAATTCCATAACCTGAACAAGCTTCTCGAGCCAGTCATTTTTCTCAGTAACAGGAGAGAAGAATGCTGTCAGCTTTCAATTTCAGATACTGACTGGCATTCTGTGCAAATAAAAGCATAAAAGCAGTTTCTTGCTGGCGTCTGCACTTACCTCATGAAAGCCAAAAAGGTATTTTCAACTGACTTCCATGAAAGAAAAATTCGCTATCTATGCAAAGGAATATTTAAAAGTTCATCACTTTTTCCATTGCTCAATAGATAAAGATATCTTCTTCACTTCCATGTGCTTATTCTGAGTTTAAGATGAGGTAACTATATGAATTGTATCTGCAGTGATATTTATTAGGGGTGGGAGATTGTGCTATGTCTGCTCCTTGTGTGTTTTTTTAATGTACATTTGTTTTCCTTCCATTAAACAGGAGTTCAGTAAGAGCTTGAATGCTTTTCTAGATTCTAGATCAAGAGTGCCTTTGGAAACAAACTAGTTGAATGCAGAGGAAGTAAGAAAAACAAACATTTGCCAGGAATAATTAATATGAACCATGTTTACAGTACTTTTTAATTGATGTTTGCAAGCCTCTATGTGAATGATTCTGCTTTTGGAAATGTTTTCAGAGTGGCTGTGTTTTGTCTGAACTTTTACAGAATTTCTGTACTAAAATAGTATTTACTATTTGCTATTTGGTGTTCACATTTTGTTATTGCACTGTTCAAAATGTTTGTGATTGCTGAAGTAACCAAAAAAATATTCCCCTGGCTTGGGTGACCGGTCCCAGGAGAGCGGATGCTGACTACTTAGCAGTTAAACTACCTGTGAACTTAGAATTATTTGTGTAAATGAAGTCTGTGCAGCATGTGGCCTGACACATGCGCTCACAGAGCAGTTTGTTTGGCTCGCTGCACCACGATTACGTTGTGTGCTGATCAGCTGAGAGACTGACAGGTGTTATGGGCCGATGGGGTAGGTGGCAGCAGCAGCTTGCTGGGAAGCAGTGGGGAGATAATGTTGGAAAAAGCAGGTTCAGACAACAAGACAGCAGAAAACTTAAAAGAACAGTGTCCTGTGGCTCTGATTTGGAAATGAAGTGGATGTTACGGAAAAGCTAGAGGCGGTTGGCATGTGGTGAGGGAGGCGAAGTGTTTATTAAAATTGAAAGGGAAAAATGGGTGGGAATCAGGAAAGCCCTGATTTGCAGAAGCTGGGGGCATGGAAATCAGACCAGCAGTACATGCTACCTATGGTTTGATGGCCATTATATTAATTATTATATTATATTATATTATATTATATTATATTATATTATATTATATTATATTAT